>APFE030145017.1:114796-324243 GCA_000404065.3 Pinus taeda | reverse complement strand
TTCAACAGAGATTATCCTGATCATGTACTATTGTGGAAAACATATACAATACATAAGCTCCTCTACGTTGATCATCAATATAGCAGCATCAAATAACAATAAAACATCAAGAGCATTCACACATTAACACAGTATGTATCCCGGGGAAAGCATCTCGCTAAAAACCCCAACTATCTGTATATTAATGATTGAGTCCTGTAACATTACAAAGTACAATGCTTATCACAAGCAATCCAGTACCAGCTCCACCTGTTACACACAATACAGCTCAGATCTGAATCAATCACTGGCTCAAATCTCTTCCGCTGCTTGCCTGCCTCCGTTGCTCAATACCTGCAAGAGAAATGATGATAATACCAAGGCAGCCACGTCTTTTCTTGGCTAAATCACGTATAAACAAGCTACAATACGTGCAAACTCATTGGCATACTCAATCCCCTGATTTGTGCAAGATCTGGTGCACAACTATAGTCACAACTGATAGCAATCTGATTCTCTAACACCTGTCCCTGCTGAACTGAACATGCAACTGAGTTAACTGATGTATTCATTAGTTGTATTATGAGTTAATAACTTGTGAATTAATTAATAACTAATTCACCCAACTCCTCTCTAGTCTATTCGCCAGTTAGATTAAATACAACCAGTTTAACAAAGCTAAACTGAACACAACTCCATCACTGCACCTCCAGTCACTAAACTCAACTCACTTGAGTTCTAACTGAAGTCATGCATGCAAATATTCAACTAACCCATAAGAACCACGTATTTCCTTCATGCAATTGCATGTGCCACATCCGTAGCTCGAACTGAAGTGCTCCAAGAGAATAAGATTAAGTTTATAGTCCAAATATTATTATGAGCTAATAATATTTGACTGTTCTATATTTAGACTGAGCAGTCACTCCGCTGTGGTGTCACTCCGCTGTGGTCTAAAAATAGAAGTCAATCTATTTTTTCCAACTTGATCAATCATCCATAAACAGCAACCTGCAATCCATAGACATGATCCATATGTCTAAAAATAGACATAGTCTAAAAATAGACTTGCGCCAAAAATAGCCTGCGGGCCCACTTAGTGAAGGCGACTCCTTTCCACTAAGCTCCATCATCTTGTTGCATTCTCAAAAAGCATTTCTTGTTGCACACTTTTCAACAATTAGTTGGTCATGTAAGTCAAGCATGTAATTTGTGAAACAATGTACTTTAGGTTTGCAAAGGTTGTAGGTGCCGGCCCATCGCTTAAGGCTCCGAGGAACAAAGGTGAAGGAGATGGAAGTGAGACCTTTCAAGTTGCTTGTGATGCAAACAAGGTACAAAGAAGTTGCATATTATTTTTCATGCTTTTGGAGGACCAAAAGCTCCTCAGTGGGGAAGATTGATCCAGGTGGCTCCAGACACATGTAGAAGCCCAAGAGGACTTAGAGAGGGCTCAAAAATCAAACTGATTGGATTGTGCTCGAACTAGGTCCATGTTGAAGATCCCGTCATCATGATTGTTGTGGTGGGAACGGTTCATCAAACTGAGCTCGTATGCGAAAGATAGAGTTCTTCAAAGTTTGACATGACAAGGGGGCCCACAGTGTGCCACATGGCATCCCAGTTAGCAGGTGGGCCCCACTAAGTTTATGTGGTGAGTGAATAACCACTAAAATATCAACACATGGCACGCTAGCATTGGTCTCCTAACCTTGCATAAAAGACAAAAAATATATATATTAAAAACTCCATATAAAAACAAAGATCTTTTAAAAACAAAAAAAAAAACACTATATATTAAGATATAGTGATAAATATGGTTTTCATAAAAATCATTTAAACATCATTTAAAAGAAAACCATATATAAAATTATGGTTATAAACTTCAACGATTACATGAAAACTGGAGTATGGTTGAATAAACTAAAATAATGACACATCAACAACCTGCATGGTAATATACATCTAAACGGTCTAATGAAACGTATTAACTCAAAACGCGCCAGAACCATTGCAACCAAATGGAAAATTTAATATAAACAGTTTTTGTTATGTATTTTTGGTGGGGACAGGATTTGATCCCCCAACCTCCCTGCCTCGAACCAAACGACACAACCAACCCGCCAAATGGCACTTCATTGACAAGTCCGCCACCCACACGTTTAAAAACCCTCCTTCTCATTTGCACTAGGGAAGACGGAACACCGACAAAGTGATCGAACGAAGGTGTGGCAACGCAAAGGGAGTCTGCCTTGGGCATGAAAATCGAGGCAAATTCCCAAAACATTCCAAGGAATATTCTCATGCAGATTCTTTGAGGAATCTTTAAGATTCCTTGGGAGGTAAAAAATCTTTTTATCAGAATGTAACCAAGTTTACAGTCAATTTTCTCATATTTTCATAGGGAACGCTATGGTGTGGTTGGATTTTCCTTTCAAGCAGCAGATTTGTAGATTCCTAGCAGAGGAGAATCTTCCAGAATCTTGAGGGAATCTTCTAGATTCCTTGGAGGTTGAAATTCGCCAGAGTCATAATGCAGCCAACTTCATATTCATTTTTCTCGGAATTTCACAAGGAACCTGATGGCACAGATAGAATTTTGATCTGAGCAATAGATCTTCAGATGACCCAGAGGAGGGAATCTTTAAGGAATCTAGGGGGAATCTAAAAGATTCCTTGAGCCCCAGATTTTCACTTTGTCAAAATTCAGAAACTTGACAGTCTATTTTGCACTGTTCGATGCCACAAATCTGATGGTGCATTCAGATTTTCCATTTGATCATTTCATTTTTCAGCCACTTTTCAAAGTGGAGTGCAAGTGTCAGCATTCAACGTGCAAGCAATCATTCCATGAGATTCGACGCCGCGAGATTGATGGTACGGTCAACTTCGGTAGTTTGACATCCTTTTCATCAGATGGCCCCAAGATGTGAGGTATATGCAGTATGTTCATGTGCTTCTTTTTTGCTATGAGATGCATTATACTGCATAGATCCCTGTTTGATGTTCTGATGTGGGATCTTGTTTTCTTACTTGTTTCATAATTCCTACTTGATGTGATGCGGAATCATCTGTGGGATGTACTTGTTGTCATGATTCATCATGTTTTGTTTGAAATCCCTTTGTTGTTATATTGATGAGATATTCACGTGTTGCCATGTATGTTTGCATTGAGATCCATTTTATGCCATGTTGGCAAGATGCTCATTATCATCATGCATGAGTTTAGGTCATATTGATAGGAGTCATTTTTGAATGAGAGTTCCTGCAATGGAACATCTCTTGGAGTCACTCCTGCGTGAGGGCATTTTCCTTATATGATAGCGACATCACCACCTATGTACATCATCACTATTGACAGCACTTAATGCAGCGGCCTACACCATCTTGACACTGGGGCCCGGAGACGTAGTCCCTTTTGTATGAACTCCGTTATCAATGTCTTGTGTTTGATCTTGCTGATTATTGTCATACGGCCTAAAGACTTCTTGGCATGCCAGTGTCCCCCAGAGTGGAAGCAAAAAGATACTGTCAAGTGTATAATCTAGATTATGCATGTTTAGCAAAAAGTGTTTACAAGTAAGTAGTGTTTATTTTAGATTTTTAATAATTTTTTTATAGTTAAATTTAATTGAACTTATTTGAATTATCGATTTTGAAGATATTTTAGAATCTGGGATTTTTTTTTTTACTGATTATTATTTATCTCAATCAACAATCTCAATGAAAATAACACTTGGATAGGTGAATTTTTTTTCTCTATAAATAATATTATTGTTGGACTAAGAGGGTGCTGCTTATTCTAATTTCAGGCTACCCTACGTGAACAACAAAAAGCTTCTAGAGTTGGAAAAATTAGATTTCAACATTGTCCAGTCCATCCACCAAGAAGAGATGAAGAATGTTACTAGGTAACTAACTAACAAACAGTCCCTCATGAGAAATCTGAAACCATTTCAACCATTATTTGTCCTAATCATGGTTGATTCTGCATGCATGTCAAATCACAACTAGTTTAAAGATTCGGGGTTTCCTCTATTCACCTTTGCAGGGGAGAGGTCGCTGGAATACTACTTCTTGATAGTCGCTGGTACGTATGAGCCCCAATATGCCAAATGCAGATTCCTCTTTACAAAAGTGGCATGTTTTTTTACTGTTCTGGATGATATGTATGACACTTATGGAACCCTTGATGAATTGAAGCTGTTCACTGAGGCTGTGAGAAGGTAGGGATTGGATCACATTGGATTGCAGATAATTTTGTGTCTATTTAATAAATTAAACTAAGTGTCTTAGATGATTATACTGATTGAATTATGAGGGCTCATTTTTTTCTTCAGATGGGACCTCTCTTATATAGAAAACCTTCCAGACCATATGAAACTATGTTACAAAATCTATTATGACATAGTTCATGAAGTGGCCTGGGAGGCATAGAAGGAACATGGGTGTGAATTGGTTAGCTTTTTCGGAAAGGGAGTAAGTAATATTGAATTTGTTTTATTATGTAGAAAATAAGTTATATGTTGTTATTTTCGTTTTAATTTTAGATTTTGGGAATATTTCATAATTCGAACAACAGCAGCAAGGTCAATTTTTGAATGGGCCACCATCCATCACTTTCTGGAATATTCCCAAAATCTTCTATCAAAATGAATTTAAATTTGCTTAACAACAACAAGGTCAATTTTTGAATGGGCGATCATCCATCACATTCTGGAATATTCCCAAAATCTACCATCAAAATGAATTTAAATTTTGCTAAAACAACCCTTTGCTAAAACAATTTCCTGCATTTATTGATTAATTTGCTATGTGATACTAAATTTGATATTAATATCTGGATCCATTGATATTGATCAGTGGGAGGATTATATTTTGAGTTATTATGAAGAAGCTGAATGGTTAGCAGCTGAGTATGTGCCCAGCTTGGACGAGTACATCAAGATCAGAATCACTTCCATTGGCCAATGTATACTTCTGTTGAGTGGAGTATTGATAATGGAGGAGCAACTCCTGTCACAAGAGGCATTGGAGAAAGTAGATTATCCCAGGAGATGTGTTCTCACAGAGCTGAATTCCCTCATTTCCCCCCTGGTCGACGACACGAAGACATATAAGGCAGAGAAGTCTCGTGGAGAATTGGCATCCAACATTGAATGTTACATGAAAGATCACCTGGAATGTACAGAAGAAGAGGCTCTGAATCACATCTATGGCATTCTGGAGCCGGCAATGAAGGAATTGACGAGGGAGTTTCTAAAGCCCGGCCATGACGACGTGCCGTTCGCATGTAGGAAGATGCTTTTCGAAGAAACTAGAGTGACGATGGTGATATTCAAGGATGGAGATGGTTTCAGTGTGTCCAAATGGGAAGTGAAGGATAATATCAAAGAGTGCCTTATGGATCCCATCCTACTTTAATGTAATCCTACTTGTACTTAAAGTATAATAATAAATAAAACTAGCAATTGCCCCATCCCACTTTAATGTAAACCTACTTGTACTCCAAGTATAATGATAAATAAAACTAGCAATTGCTCCTAAAGGTGCAAAGATACACCAAAGGATAAAACAATTGGGAATTGTGATAAGAAGAATTGGATGCTTCTCAACTTTATGGAAATTATAAGCTTCTCAATTTTATGGAAATTATAAATGCACAATTGTGGGTGAATTCCTCGATACTTGTCTCATTTCGACACCAGAGTCAAACTCAAGTTGTTTTGATGTTAAAGCTTGAGGGAATAGAAAGTTTGAGAGAGTTGGTGAAGGCAAAGGACAATTTCCATACTCGTTGTGGCATTTTCATGGTGGTTGATTGTCATAATCTTTCTCAAATTATTGGTTTTTTTAAATTATATATTTTTATTAATATTATTTATATATAAATTGTAATTAGAAAATTTATATAAAATAAAATTATGTGGTTGTATTATAGAATTGAATTATGTTGAAAATAGATTAGTTTTTTCAAGATGGTCTTCTTAAATCTTCTATTCCTTCACTATATCTTTGTACCTTTAGGGACAATTTCTAGTTAAAATAAAAATGATAATTGTCTATAGTGTTCTTTTTACCCAAACTCAATTTAATAAAACTTATCTAGGCTTATTCCTCCAAAAATGGAACACTAAACCACACACACACACACACACACACACATATATATATATATATATCATTACATTTTATTTAATTAAAACGAATGATAATGATATAAAAATTACAACCTAACAACAAAGTATTAAAAGGAATTAACATAGTTGGTGAAATCAAACTATAAATACTTTGGTAAATGCTTATTAAACCGGTTTGTGAAAGTTCAACATTGTCCAGTTAATGCCACAAGGAAAATATAAGATTTAAATGTAAAGATAAGGGTTTGTCATCGAATGGAATTGTACTATCCTTGACGACTTAACCAGAATGAGATATTACACGTTAAAGATTCAAAATATCTTGCTCCCTCCCACTAATGATCAAATCCTAACAACTGCGTGAGTTAACGTAACCTTTTGTTACGTGAGTGTGGTTGGTTCCAGTTTTGGATCGATAATTTTTAAGGTCTGAGAAGAAATGAGATATGCAGGAGGGTTGATGTAAAGATTCGTTCAGGAATCCAAACTAGTAGCCGCAGAATGGAATCTCAAAATTACCATCCACTTGTTGGCAATCGCCGCAAAATCTGTTGAATATCTAAAAGTATAATGTTTGTAAGAGATGCACCTGTTGTCTTACATCCGTTCATTTTTTGTTTTCAATGAATCGAACAATGTTCCGCATGGCTCGGCTGGAGGATTTGATCTTGCATTTGGAATAAAGATGGTAAATTTTGTCATAAATAATGAAGCTTTGACGTGAACATTGGAAAAATTGACATATTCTGAGAATTTCCGAGTGAAGGTTTGGATGCCTTTACTTAAATTTTACAAGTTGTACACGTTTCTGAAGTTTTTCCCAAGGTTGAAAGTTATGGCACGAGCTTTTGATGTCTTATGGACATTTGCTTTGAGGATTGAAAATATTTTGATAAATCTTGAAATTATTCGAGCCTTTCTAGTTACAGATGGGCGTTTTTGCCTAAATTTTAATGTCAAATGCATTTTGAAGGTTTTCACCAGATTCTTTTCAAAAAAGGGCTAAAAGATTGGGTCAGGCCATTTGTATGTTGCTCCCATTCTTGCTTTTTGTGGATTTTAGCAATTTCTCATCAGGTTTAGAGATTTTGTTCAGATGTTGGAGGTGGACATTGTTTCAAGGTTGAAAAGCAAATGAATTTCATTTGGCAGCAGCGAGTAGAGTTTGTTGATTCTACTTAGTGTAATCTAATCTAATCCAAGGCTCAAGTTAGACCAAGAAGAGATTTCGTAAGGACGAGTGAAGAAAAACGTGAATGCTTCACAGTTTGTCTTCCATTTTTGGTTGGAAACTCCTGGGGTCGTTGTTTATGTGGACGGAACACGCCAAGGCATGTGATTCAGATGCGTTGAATACCTCAAAAATGCAGGTTGAGATGCGTTGAATACCTTAAATTGCAGGGTGAACTGAGAATTTTGGTCAGAAAGAATGAATAATACCTTTAACCATGCTTCTGTGAGAGAATTAGTTTGGAACGAAGACAAGTAGTGGTAGGTGGGTTTCTTAGATGGTTAACTACTTCAGCATCACATCTTTATTGGTCCTTTTCTTATTCAAAACTTTATTATTGATTCTTCCCTTAATATTGCCACCTCCACCATTCATGTTGTGGTTAATACCCATCGACATATTCAACGTCGGGGGATGCTTCTGATTACTCCCCCTTGGTAGAGTAGCGTCAAATGGTGGAATTTATTAATGGATGTGGTTGTACTTGAGCCGATGGTGGAGAACAATAGAGATGTTGGTCTGAATCAACGGTGCAAACCCGTCGACATATTCACTATCGGGATGCTTCTGATTACTTTACCAAGAACGGTGCAAACCCATCGACATATTCATCGTCGGGATGCTTCTGATTACTCTCCCTTGGTAGAGTAGCGACAAATGGTGGAATTTATTAATGGATGTGGTTGTGCTTAAATCGATGGTGGAGAACAGTGACAGTTGTTGGTTTGAATCAACAGTGCAAAACAAAATAGTAGACGAAAGTCAGTGCTGAAGGGTTTCAAAAAGTAACACCTTCGGTGTAATAAAGTATATATTTATGTTTGGGTTTTTAAGTTCACTTTCATTTATATCTTTGACTATTTTTAATTTCAATTAATGTTTGATAATTTAATAATATATTTTATAAATTTAGCATCTATAATCAAACTAATTTTATGTTTTTGCTTAAATTTTAAGATAATGAGGTAGATGTTTTAATGTAATCTCACTTGTACTCAAAGTATAATAATAATTAAAATAAAGGTTATATACTCATGTTTGGTTTTCTAAATTCAATTCTATCAAGTTTTTGACTATTTTTAATTTTACTAAAATTTGATAATTTATAAAATGTATTTTTATAAATTTATCATCTATAATCGAAACTATTTTTATGTTTGTTTAAGTTTTAAGATAATGGGGTAGATGCTCTAATATCATCCCACTTGTACTCAAAGTATAAAAATAATTAAAATAAATATTATATACTCATGTTTGGCTTTGTAAGTTCACTTCCATCCAAGTCTGGACTATTTTTAATTTTACTAAAGTTTGATCATTTATATGATATATGTTATAAATTTATCATCTATAATCCAAACCAATTTTATGTTTGTTTGAATTTTAAGATAATGGGGTAGATGCTTTAATGTAATCCCACTTGTACTCGAAGTATAATAATAATTAAAAATTAAAATAAAGGTTATATATTCATTTTTGGCTTTCTAAGTTCACTTCCATCTAAGTCTTTGACTATTTTTAATTTCATTAAAGTTTGATAATTTATGTTGACAAATGGCAACAAGAAATTCCAATTTAATTTGTCTTTGAATTTAAATGAGAATTAAAATCAAATTATATTCTCTCGTTTCCTTCTTCAAACCCCTGAAACAAGTAAAAAACAACAAACAACAACTGTGATAATAGACAAATTGTAATTCAACCTAATTAACAAGTAAAGAAGAATTAAGCCATAAACATGTGAGATGGCACATTATGTAGGAAATCATTCGATAGTTGCATATATATTAAATCAAGAAGAGATTACAACTGTTGTCTTGGCATTGTTGTTCTCCTCCGACAAAACCAAGTTCCCACACATTTTTGTTAGCATTCCATGATGGCCTCAACAATGATAGTTTTAAGGTTCTTCCCTTTAGGCTTCACACTAAACCAAATTCACACTTCTCCCTCACACAAATAGAGATCTACAACTATGAATAGCTTGTTGTTAACTCCAAACTTAATTAGCACTAGCACACCAACATTAACACTTCAACACTAGCTTATGCTTGGGAAAAAGGGAGGTTTATATAGCATGAATGGATGGAAGATGGTTCCTCTTCTCATGGGATAAAGTCTTCTCTCTTGAGGTAGTTCCATCCTTATAGGGAAAAAGAGCCCAAACTGACATCCTCGACTGCATCTGGCTCAACCATTTACCAGACTTCTGTTACAAAACTTCTAGAGCTGGAAGCTTTGACTCCTTATTTAAAAAACTTTCCATAAAAAGATCGGCACGACTGGAACAAATCTCAATTGCTCCAGTCAGCGCTAGGGATAGTGTTAATCCCTTCATATCAGCGCGAGGAGGACAAGGGTCATTAGCGTCGGTCTTGTAAACTAGGAAAAACAGAAGATTTTGGAGAAATGGTGCAAAATGGAATTGTTCTGACCATGAAGAGGCGAGTTTGTTCATGAAGGGAAATGATCCAGTTGGCTCCAGGCACATGCAGAAGTCCAAGAGGATTTAGAGATGGCTCAAAAATCAAAGTGTTCGAATTGTGCTCGAACTAGGCTCATGTTGAAGGTCTCGTCGTTGTGATTGCAGTGGTGTGAACAGTTCATCAAATTGAGCTCGTATGCGAAAGATATAGTTCTTCAAAGTTTGACATGACAAGGGGGCCCACAGTGTGCCACATGGCATCCCAGTCAGCAGGTGAGGCCCACTAAGTTTATGTGGCAACTGAGTAACCACTAAACTATTGACACATGGCACGCTAACATTGGTCTCCTAACCTTGCATAAAAGACAAAAAAATATATATTAAAAACTCCATATAAAAACAAAGATCTTTTAAAAACAAAAAAAAAAACACTATATATTAAGATAGAGTGATAAATATGGTTTTCATACAAATCATTTAAAAGAAAACCAATATAAAAGTATGGTTATAAACTTCAACGCTGACATGAAAACTGGGGTATGGTTGAATAAACCAAAATAATAGTACATCAGCAACCCGCATGGTAATATACATTTAAACGGTCTAATGAAACGTATTAACTCAAAACATGTCAGAATTGTTGCAACCAAACAAAAAATTTAATATAAAAAGGTTTGTTATGTATTTTTGGCAGGGGCAGTATTTAATCCCCTGACCTCCCTGCCTCGGACCAAATGACACAACCAACCCTCCAAATGGCACTTCATTAACAACTTCATCACCCACACATTTAAAAACCCTCCTTCTCATTTGCACAGGGGAGGATGGAACACCGAACGACAGAGCGATGGAATGGAGGTGTGGAAGCGCAGAGGGGGTCCGCCTTGGCCACAGAAATCGAGGCAAATTTCTATAATATTCTAGGGAATATTCTCATGCAGATTCTTTGAGGAATCTTTAAGACTCCTTGGGAGGTAAAAATTCTTTTTATTAGAATGTAACCAAGTTTACAGTCAATTTTCTTAGATTTTCATAGGGAACATTATGGCGAGGTGAAATTCACCTTTCAAGAAGCATATTTTTAGATTCCTATTGGAGGATAATCTTCAAGAATCTTGAGGGAATCTTCTAGATTCCTTGGAGGTTGAAATTCGCTAGAGTCATAATGCAACCAACTTCATACTCATTTTTCTCAGAATTTCGTAAGGAACCTGATGGCACAGTCAGAATTTTAATCTGAGTAGAATATATTTAGATACCCTAGAGGAGGGAATCTTTGAGGAATCTAGGGGGAATCTAAAAGATTCCTTAAGCCCCAGATTTTCACTTTCTCAGAATTTAGAAATTTGATAGTCGATTTTGCACTATTCGACGCCACAAATCTGATGGTGCATTCAGATTTTCCATTTGATCATTTCATTTTCGGCCACTTTTCAAAGTGGAGTGCAAATGTAAGCATTCAATGTGTGAGCGATCATTCCATGAGATTCGACGCCGCGAGATTGATGGTACGATAAGCTTCAGCAATTTGACATCCTTTTCTTCAAATGGCCCCAGGATGTGAGGTATATGTAGTATGTTCATGTACTTATTTTTTCTATGAGATGCATTGTGCTGCATAGGTTCCTGTTTGATGTTTTGATGTGGGATCTTGTTTTCTTACTTGTTTCATGATTCCTGCTTGATGTGATGCAAAATCATCCGTGGGATGTACTTGTTGTCATGATTCATCATGTTTTGTTTGAGATCCCTTTGTTGTTATATTGATGGGATACTCGTGTCGCCATGTATGTTTGCATTTATATACCTTTTATGCCATGTTGGCAGGATGCTCATTATCATCATGCATGAGTTTAGGTCATACTGATAGGAATCCTTTTTGAATGAGAGTTCCTGCAGTGGAACGTCTCTTGGAGCCACTCTTGCGTCAGGGAATTTTCCTTGTATGATAGCGACATCACTACCTATGTACATCATCACTATTGACAGCACTTAATGCAGTGGTCTTCACCATCTTGACACCGGGGCTCAGAGACGTAGTCCCTGCTGGACGAACTCCGTTATCAACATCTTGTGTTTGATGTTGATTACTATCATGTTCCTTCTTCTTTACAACATGCATTTATGTTCCTTTATGTTATTTTAATTGCAATTCTAATCATATCAAAAAAGCAAAAGATCTTGGTTAAATCCGGGAGTTGAGTCAACTCAGATCAAGTTTGGTATCAGAGCGGTCTTTGTCTGGATGTGAATTTCAAGCATGGACAATGGAATGTGTGGTGATAGAGGATGAAAAAGCGATGTACGAGACCATGCTCAAAATTTCCCAAAGGGTGGAAATAATGTATGAAGCTCTACACAAAGAGATAGAGGAAAAGGAGCAATTGCAGTGTCAGTTGCAAGCCATGGAAGATGCCCTGGAAGAACTGAAGCACAACAAACAAAATCTTCAAACAAAGAACGATGAATTGAAGATGCTTCTATATGAAGAGAAAGAGGAAAAATAGAGTTTGCTACAACAACTGCAAGTTAAGGACGAGGCCTTAGAAAATCTATAGCGTGACCCATGTGAGGTAAAAAGTAATTCTCTAAATTCATGTATGTGTACCGATGATGATTTCTTTGTTTTTGAAAATCATACCATAGGGATTGGCTCCAAAATGTTGAAAAAAATGGGGTATGAAGGAAAAGGCTTGGGAATTAATGGCCAAGGAATTGTCAACCCCATCAAAGTAGAAGAATTACCCCGTCAGGCAGGACTTGGGTATGTCATAAAGGAAGTTGGTGAATGCACCGAGACAGCTAGTGAACCAGCAACAATAAATGATGAGAAGCCCTCATCAATTCTTTCCAAATCAACAGAGGAGGTAAAAGATGTTGATTTCCTTTCAGTTTTATCTTCACATAGTATGATTTCTATTGGAGATGTGGAGATACCAATTACAGGGACAAACATGAGGCTCCTTACCAGGATGAGGTGCAAGGAGGAAAAAGAACTTGGTGTTAATAACCAAGGAATAACTCAACCATTGGAGGTTGTGCAGAGACCTCAATCTACAAGCTTGAGATACACTGAGGGAGAATGCTCAAATGTGTCAAATTATTCTGAGATATCGTTGAAATCATCAAGGAAAGAGAATGATGGGAACACATCCCCATCATCCCATGGCATTTTCCATTGTAGGGAAAGAGCTGAGGCAAGCTGTCATTGCCATAATGGCATCAAAGAGAACAAGGAAATGTATAACCAATTTCGATATTTGAATGTTCATAATCATGTTGTTAAAGATGAACGTAAATCATGGAATTGAAAAACATGTACCTTTTGTGGATTACATAACCATACATTTTCAAAGTGTTGGAAAGGAATAGCAACACACAAAAGGAGGAGGCATGAAAGACCCTCTCAACTGTAGGTCAAGAAACATGTTGAACAGATATGGACGAAGAAGATGTATTGCAACCATTGCAACAAAGGTGGCCATCAAAGAGCAACGCCTTAAAGACAAAGTGTCAGTGCATGAACCAGGTGAAACAATTGTTCGACAAGCAAAACAACCACAGGGGGGTGACCCATTCACATTGATAAGTGAAAAATGGTTTATAGATATGTTAGCTTGTCATGGTCATGCTTTTGTAAATCATTTGTTGCATTTTAAAATGTAAAAGTGATGATGTGTTTTCCATCACTTGTTAAGAAACAATGATGTATGGTCTTATTTTGTGTTGCATGATAAACTGTGAAAGTGATGTCATGTTTCCATCACTTGTCAAAGAAACAATAGTGTTTGGCATTATTTTTGTAAATCATGTGTTGCAGTGATGATGTGTTTTCCATCACTTGTTGAAGAAAAAATGATATGTTGGCCTTGTTTTCATAGCTGGGGTGTTGTTTACATTTCAATGTAAACTTGACCATTGAGTATGTGTTATAAACTCGTATCAAGTATGGGATGTTTGGGTCATCAATTGGTCATGTAAGTCAAGCATGTAATTTTCAAAACAATGTACTACAGGTTTCAAAGGTTGTAGGTGTCAGCTTATTGCTTAAGGCTCTGAAGAACAAAGGTGAAGGAGATGAAAGTGAGACCTTTCAGGATGCTTGTGATGCAGACAAGATACAGAGAAGTTGCAGGTTATTTTTCATGCTTTTGGAGGACCAAAAGCTCCTCAATGGGGAGGATTGGTCTAGGTGGCTCCAGACACATGCAGAAGTCCAAGAGGACTTAGAGAGGGCTCAAAAATCAAAGTGCTTGGATTATGCTCAAACTAGTTTCATGTTGAAGATCTCATCGTTGTGATTAAGTTGGTGTGAATGGTTCATCAAACCAAGATCGTATGTGAAATATAGAGTTCTTCGAAGTTTGACATGACAAGGGGACCCACAGTGTGCCACATGGCATCCCAGTCAACAGGTGGGGCCCACTAAGTTTATGTGGGGATTGAATAACCACTAAAATATCGACACATGGCGCGCTAGCATTGATCTCCTAACCCTGCATAAAAGACAAAAAAATATATATTAAAAACTCCATATAAAACCAAAGATCTCTTAAAAACAAAAAACATTATATATTAAGATATAGTGATAAATATGGTTTAGAAAAAATCATTTAAAAGAAAACCATATATAGAGTTATGGTTATGAACTTCAACAATTAGATGAAAACTGGAGTATGGTTGAATAAACCAAAATAATAACACATCAACAACCCGCATGGTAATATACATTTAAACAGTGCAATGAAACGTATTAAATCAAAACGCGTTGGAACCGTTGCAACCAAACAAAAATTTTAATATAAAAAGGTTTTGTTATGTATTTTTGGCAGGAGTGGGATTTGATCCCCTAACCTCCCAGCCTCAAACCAAATGACACAACCAACCCACTAAATGGCACTTCATTGACAACTTTGCCACCCACACGTTTAAAAACCCTCCTTCTCATTTGCACGGGGGAGGATGGAACACTGAATGGCAGAGCGATAGAACAGAGGTGTGGCAGCATAGAGGGGGTCCACCTTGGGCATAGAAATCAAGGCAGATTCCCAAAATATCCCAGGGAATATTCTCATGCAAATTCTTTGAGGAATCTTTAAGATTCCTTGGGAGGTAAAAATTCTTTTTATCATAATGTAACCAAGTTTACAGTCAATTTTCTCATATTTTTACAGGGAACACTATGGCAAGGTCAGATTCACCTTTCAAGCAGAAGATTTGCAAATTCCTAGTGGAGGAATCTTAAAGAATCTTGAGGGAATCTTCTAGATTCCTTGGAGGTTGAAATTCGCAAGAGTCAGAATGCAACCAACTTCATACTCATTTTTCTCAGAATTTCGCAAGGAACCTGATGGCACAAACAGAATTTTGATCTGAGAATCAGTTCTTCATATGACCTGAAGGAGGGAATCTAAAAGATTCCTTAATCCCTAGATTTTCACTTTATCAAAATTCAAAAATTTGACAATCGATTTTGCACTATTCGACGCCACAAATTTGATGGTGCATTCAGATTTTCCATTTGATCATTTCATTTTTTGGCAACTTTTCAAAGTGGAGTGCAGGTGTCAGCATTCAACATTTGAGCAACCATTCCATGAGATTCGATGCCGCGAGATTGATAGTACAGTTAGCTTTAGCAATTTGACATCCTTTTCTTCAGATGGCCCCAGGATGTGAGGTATATGTAGTATGTTCATGTACTTATTTTTGCTATCAGATGCATTGTGCTGTATAGATCCCTGTTTGTTGTTTTGATGTGGGATCTTGTTTTCTTACTTGTTTCCTGATTCCTACTTGATGTGATGCGGAATCATCTGTAGGATGTACTCATTGTCATGATTCATCATGTTTTGTTTAAGATCCCTTTTTTGTTATATTGATGGGATACTCATGTGTCGCCATGTATGTTTGGATTGAGATCCCTTTTATGCCATGTTGGTGGGATGCTCATTATCATCATGCATGAGTTTAGGTCATACTGATAGGAGTCCTTTTTGAATGAGAGTTCCTGCAACGAAACATCTCTTGGAGCCACTCCTACGTGAGGGTATTTTCCTTGTATGATAGGGACGTCACCACCTATGTACATCATCACTATTGACAGCACTTAATGCAGTGACCTACACCATCTTGACACTGGGGCCCAGAGACGTAGTCCCTCCTGGACGAACTTCGTTATCAACGTCTTGTGTTTGATGTTGTTGATTATTGTCATGTTCCTTCTTCTTTACAGCATGCATTTATGTTCCTTTATGCTATTTTAATTTTGATTCTAATCACATCACGAAAGCAAAAGATCTTGGTTAAATCCGGGATTTGAGTCAACTCGGATCAAGTTTGGTATCAGAGCGGTATTTGCATGGATGTGAATTTCAAGCGTGAACAATGGAACGTGTAGCGGCAGAGGATAAAAAAGCGATGTACGAGACCATGCTCAAAATTTCCGAAAGGGTGGAAATAATGTATGAAGCTCTACAAAAATAGACAGAGGAAAAGGAGCGATTGCAGCTTCAGTTGCGAGCCATAAAAGAGGTCGTGGAAGAACTGAAGCACAACAAACAGAATCTTGAGATAGAGAACACTGAATTGAAGATGCTTCTACATGAAGAGAAAGAGGAAAAACAGAGTTTGCTACAACAACTGTAAGCTAAGCACGAGGCCTTGGAAAAGCTGCAACATGACCCATGTGAGTTAAAAAGTAATTCTCTAAATTCATGTATGTGTATTGATGATGATTTTGCTATTTTTGAAAATCATACCACAGGGATTGGCTCTAAACTATTGAATAAAATGTGGTACGAAGGAAAAGGCTTAAGCATTAATGGCCAAGGCATTGTCAACCCCATCAAAGTAGAAGAATTACCTCGTCAGATAGGACTTGGGTACATTAGAAAGGAAGTTGGGGAATGCACCGAGACAGCTAGTTAACCACTAACAACAGACGATGAGATGCCCTCATCAGTTATTTCCAAAGCGACAGAGGAGGTAAAAGATGTTGATTTCCTTTCAATTTCATCTTCACATAGTATGATTTCTATTGGAGATGTGGAGATACCAATTACAGGGACAAACATGAGGCTCCTTACTAGGATGAGGTGCAAGGAAGAAAAAGAACTCGGTGTTAATAACCAAGGCATAACTCAACTCTTGGAGGTTGTGCAGAGACCTCAATTTGTAGGCTTAAGATACACCGAGGGAGAATGCTCGAAGGTGCCAGATTCTTCCGAGATATCGTTGAAATCGTCAAGGAAAGAGAATGATGGGAACACATCCCCATCATCCCATGGTAGTGCCCATTGCAAGGAAAGAGCCGAGGCAAGCTCTCATCACCATAATGACATCAAAGACAACAAGGAAAGGTATAGCCAGCTTCGATATTCGAATGTTCATAATCATGTTGTTAAAGATGAACGTAGATCATGGAATCGAAAAGCATGTACCTTTTGTGGATTACATAACCATACATTTTGTAAGTGTTGGAAAAGAATAGCAGCACACAAAAGGAGGAGGCATGAAAGACCCTCTCAACAGAAGGTAGAGAAACATGTTAAGTAGATCTTGAGGAAGAATATGTATTGCAACCATTGCAACAAAGTTGGCCATCAAAGAGCCACATGTTGGAGGCTCCATCTAGAACAGCGCCTTAAAGATGAAGTGTCAGTGCATGAACCAGGTGAAACAATTGTTCGACAAGAAAAACCACCACAGTGGGGTGACCCATTCACAGGGAAAATTTTAAGAACCCCCCCTAAATTTATAAATATAATAAATGGGCGAATCTCCATGGTATATAGGAAAAATGGAAGGCGATTTTATCAATAATATAATATGTATATATAATTTTTTGGCGAATCTCTCACCAGGCATGGCGAATATTTTACTCAATTATAAAATCTTGTAATATCTTAGCAAAGTCTTTCACTAAATAATAAAACTTTGTAAAGTTCCTAGTGAATCTTAGCATTGTGAACTCTTAGAGAATTTTTTGAAAAAGTATAAAACCATATATGACAAGAGCCACATGGTGGAAATATCACTGTTTTTTTTCACATTTCCACGACATGGAACTTGTTTATAAAATTATAAAAAGCCAACCAAGTCCCTTATAATATGCAGGGTAAGCTTATAATAGAGTCTGATACCTCTACTATGCTTGTCTTCGTTCAAGTGTCATATCTGCTATACTTAACATTGTGAATCACAACTCTCTCAAAAATTAACTCTATAGTGTAATTAAAACGTTTGGAAATTGAATCTGACAACTCTATAAAAAGGATTAGTGAAATAGAAGCTTTTGTGAATGAGCCCACTAACTATCACTGCTAAACAATCAATCTAGACTATGAAGTCTTCCATCTTGATCACAATCGTGCTCACGATCAAGGGAGTGTGACCACCTAGCTTGACATAATGGATATCATAGTGTCACTTTGAATCTCCTTTCCTGTGTGGATGTTTTGACAAATCAATGTGAAATCAAAGTCACTTTGAATTTTCTTTCCTGCAAGGGATCACATCCACAGTTGATTAGTAAAAGATAATCTACTATATATTATGTTCAAGAAACTGACTACAATCTACAGTGGAAACGAGACCTGAATTCTTATTCTGAATTTGAATATCTTAGGACAACATAAGAGATAAAAATGCATATGACCTTAGTAGCTATAAAACAATCACTCCATCATTACAAGACCACCTAGATTTTGGCACTTGATCTAAATAATGGCACTAGTTGTAGTGCTTATTTGCATTAACAACATGGAAAAGCAACAACAATGTTTCAAAGCACACTTACTGGAAAAGTTGTAATGTTCCAAGAATATTTAATGATAGCATCTAAACCTCGTACTATGGTGGGGAAACTAGGGAACCCAAATCTTGGAAGATATCTCATTACCAAATCTAAGAAAAAAATAAAAATGGGAAAAAATCAAAATCTATAAATCAAGCAATGAATTGTTTACAAATCAAATAGAATTCCTTTAACTAACAGTTAAATTGTGGTGATATATTTAAATATTTAGTAAGAGGGGAACTTCAAACCATGGAATATTACCTTTGTCACTACAGTCATCCCTTAGTGACTGAGATTACAAATCAATACTTATGGAAAGATTGTAAGAAATTCTGTGAAATAGTAAAGCATAACCTCTATTTTCAAGCAACAAAATCAATACATTGTTACATCTAGAGCCATAATTGATACATAATCAATGAATCAAGTCCTTGTATGGCACAGGCTTGTTTCACAACCTCTATTTTCTCAATAACAAAATCAAGACACTGTATGTGGTTATTTCCAAAAGGAAACTGCATTTTAATTTGGAAGAGGATCTTATCAAAAGACATGGATTTATTCAAAGCTACAAACCCTAATGGGTTACTGAAAAATAAGTTGGAATATGGGATCATGATACTTAAATTGAAAAAATATGCTTTCCTTTTAGAAACATTACAGTTATACAATGTTTTTTGAAAGTATTAGAATTTGAAATTGGGCCTTTCTATCAAGACAAATTTTCATTAATAGAATGTAATTTCCTACCCGAAACGTTGTATATATCCAAGAAAAACTTGAAAAGCATAAGAGAAATTAGTGTAATGTACTTTCTTTCCTTCCTTAACATTATTAAAGAGTTGAGGTTCCCCAAGTCATCAGGTAACATTCAAAGGAAATGACAGTTAGTAATAGTCCAATTCACAACTGACGATGTGTCACAAATATGAGGGGGCATCTCCTCCAAATCACAAAAGTGCTCCAGGTTAAAATCTAGCATTATTGGAAGCTTAATGCTCAACTAGGTGTTATTGAACCCAAACATTTTTCCAATCAACACTAAAAGCTTAAAGATAGCTTCTATAAGTCCTACATGACTTTACTATGCTCTTGAAGTGGGGGTACATGCCGGCTCTCCAAGTGAATAGTCTTAAACTAAGTGAAGATAAGGTCGATAGATCATTCAGTGTGGATCTCTTTAACCCATAATTGAATACTATGTCTCTCTTGAACCCATAATTGAATACTATTAGGACTTTCAAATTTTTCATGGAACTCAAAAATGTTGGAAGAAAGTATTTGCTTCCAGAAAAGAGTAAAACTAAAGCCTCTGCTTGAGGAAAATTAATGTCACACCACTAACACTTCTCCATTGAATCTATATAGGTAAACCACAAATATAGAATTCCATTAGAATATTGTGTTTATTGAATACACAACTGAAATCATTGCATTTGTTTAAAATATTTTTTGAAATCAAAATTACCCAAATTACATATTGATAACCTAGTGGGTGTAGGATAAAATTCACCCGTGTCATTCACAGAAAGCATGAGAAAAAACCAAATACTATATATAAAACCAAGAAAAATTCAAATTCATCACTTCTAGGGACCTCTTAACCACCATGCCAATACATAAGTATGTTCCTGTTTGCAGTTAGAAAAAATACCCAAATTACAATCTGTTTACTCCAACATATGTTGGAAAGTTATAGAAGGATGACTAGTGCAATCAATCCATTCCTTTTTAGCCCTAGATTTGTTTCAGTTTGAAACAGAAGTATACAAATTTACTTGTCCAATGTCTATGCTTTAACCATTCACCTTAAGATGTTTTTACAATATAATTTCCTAAGTCTATTTAATATCTTCATTATCATAAAAACCAACCTATATATCCCTCTGAGCACTTGGTAGACCCAGAATTAAGATGGATCTAAGATGATAGAATTTCCCCTTTAAATAGTCTATGCTCAAATGAATACCATGGTATTATCAATACCATGGGTTATCATAAACTGGTAGACCTAGAATTAAGATGGATGTAAGATGATAGAATTTCCCTTTAAATAGTCTATGCTCACATGAATACCATGGTATTACCATGGGTCAATACCATGGGTTATCATAAACTTGGAGCTTAAAAATTACTATTAGTGTAATTTATAAAAAATAATAAAATTAATAGTTGATTTTTATTTTATTTTTTATTTTAACCAAGCTAAAATGTTTAACCTACATTAAATTACAACATCCGTTCTTGATCCACCAAGCCCCAAGAGGATCAAATATTTTTCACTCTATGCTAGTTTGCATATCACGATATTTGATACCTCTTGAGGGTTAGTAGATCCAGAGTAACGATGGATCTATGCTAGTTTAATTCCCCCATTTAAATAGACTACATTCTAGGTTAATACCATGGGTCAATACCATGTGCCATATTTTTTTTAATTCTAATATTAGGGTTAATAATGGTTTTTTTCATGGTATTAATAACAATCTAGTCCATGGTATTTGTCCCATAGTATTTTGCCCATAGGTTTCACCTAAATATAACCCATTTTTTGAGTGTTCGTAAATATAAGGTGACTTATGGAGTAAATATAAAAAAATGTTTTATTTGTTTACCATACCTCTCGTTTATTTATATTTTTATTAATTTAACATACCTCTTTTACAAATATGGTATTTGGCCCATAGGATTCACTTAAATAAAACCTCTTTCTTGAGCCTTCATAAATAGAATGAGGGTTATGGACTAAATATAAAAAGATGTTTTATTTATTTACCATACGTCTAGTTTATTTATTTATTTACCATACCTTTTGGGTAAGTATAAAAAGAGGTTTTATTTATTTACCACATACCTCTACTTTACTTATATTTTTATTTGTTTACACCCTTGCATGTATATAAGGTGACTTATGGAGTAAATATAAAAAATGCTTTATTTATTTACCATACCTCTCATTTATTTATATTTTTATTAATTATGCTTTATTTATTTACCATACCTCTCATTTATTTACATTTTTATTAATTTACCATACCTCTTTTATAAATATCGTATTTGGGCCTTTGGCCCATATGATTCACTTAAATAAAACCTATTCTTGAAAATGGGCGAATGGAAGGTTGTAACTCCTAATTTCGAGGGCTAAGTTTACCTTTTTTACCCTCTCCCTTAAAATAAGGTGGGCTATTTGAGGTGATTTGTAAAAATGTACTATGATACAAAATATTCGCCCACTAAAAATTTAAAACCACTTAATTTCACCAAAGGGCGAACATTCACCCTTAAAATCACCCCTAGTCCCAGGAGGACACCTCTGTGCAATTTCTGAGTGCAGTGTTGGTGGACTACTCTATGTATTTCTAGAGAGAAGTCTTGGCTGGGGCCTCTGGCGGCTATGGGGTTTCAGCAAGAAAAGGTGGTTGGTGTCTCTGTGCACTACAGGGTTTCAACAGGCAAGGGAGGTTGTTGTCTCTGTGCACTGTGGGATTTTAGCAGGTAAGGGAGGAATCTTGATGGTTCAAAAAACAAAGCACATAGTTCCAGGAAGATGGATGAGGCTAAGTTTCTTTGGAAAATGGCTAAGTGTGAGATTAGTGAAACATATGAAAAAATTGATAGGACTCGACTCTGACTGCACATGAACACATAAACCATATATAATACGTAATACATATTTTTCTTGATGCAACGACCTTTGTGACGTGAGTGCATGAGGTGAGATTGAAACGTGTCTATGTGATGCCAACCATTTATACACACACAATTCCCTTGAAGCAAGACAACATTCCCTTTACATGATGGACAACAACCGTTATGCCTGAAAATGATGTATACCACAAAAAGATGAGAATGCCGACAACTCTTTAGGATCAAGGAGGGGAGCTTGAAATCATCAGCTTACCAATAAATTACCAAGAATGATTGATCGCAGTATCCAAAGTAGGCTCTAAAATTTGCATGCAAGCCAAAATTTTTGAGGGTGGTTGTAGCCGCTACAACACAAGGTCACATAAAATCCGATCTACATGGAAGCAAAGGTAAAAAAGGATGTAGGATATATTCATAAGGTCCCATCTACAAGATTGATGAAGGTAGATAATCATCATTGATCTATAATGCACTAACAGATAATGAACGTAACAAATATCCATGAGTTTCCTCATTTGACAACTTATGGTCTCTATGCTAAATAGAGAAAGACAAGTCAATGACAAAAGTATTGAAGGTTAAAAGGACCCAAAACAATGCAAGAAGGAAAGGAAAATTTGAAATAAATATAGCTAAGGTTAAATGCTATGAAAAGTTTATAAAAATAAGCTCATATCACTAGAAAGATGGAGGAAGCTGAAGGAATGGACCAAGGAAAGAGGGAGTAACAAATATCTCCTATGTGTAAGATAGTATCCCTAAAAAAGGGGTCCTATCATAAGCTCCTAATCTTGTGTTAGAGATATGAACAAGATAGTAAGATACATCGTAGCATCATGGAAGCATTAGAAACAAGAGCTCCTAATATCACGATGGGAATCATGAAGGACAAAATCAATGATAGACAAAAAATGGAGGATATAACTATTGGGAACCTAAGTGATCATTGAAGGGAAGGAAGAATTCATCTAGGATAAGGCTCATCATACATTAGTCAAGAAGGAAACATCTATCAATTGGGGATATACAAGTTCCTCAAAGTTCTCTGATGGAATCCTCATCTTATGGTTCACTAATAGAAAGGAATCAAGTGTTTCAAGAGGAACTCCAACTTATGGAATCCATGAGATGATGAGGTGATGACATGAAGCAGATCAAGGGATTGAAGATCTCTTCATTCAAGGAAGCTATTGAAAGAATCCTCGATGGAATAAAGGTAAAATAAGGTATGTATGCTTGTTTTTGATATTATTATGTCATGTCATATGGTTGTAGGTAACATGGATCATTGCTTCTATCTTCAGAAGCACGATCAATAGAAACAAATCTCCTCTTCTAAAAGGATGCAAGAAGGCATAAGTCACACTAGATGAAATCAACATAATATGTCCTCATATGAAGTATGAGGTGGTTGACTACAATGAAGAAACTTTGATTGAAAGCTACTAGGAATGGAATGTGTAAGGAAGGAAGATATCATAATATATGCAACCATGATGAAGGAAATCAACATCTATAATACCAAGAAGATTTGACCATGAAATCTCCCAGAAAGATATGAAGACTCTCATGAATGTCTGAAAAAGATGAAGACCCTTGACAATGGATATATTTGGGATATATTGCAATATGTGTGCAAGATGTTGATACCTACAAGAAGATATGATGATAAAGGGCCATCTTGTATGGTATAATTTAATTTAATATGATGTTTTGATCTTTTGAATAATATCTGGATAATGCAGGACTATTCGAACAAGAGTTGTAAATACAAGTACAACTAGAATTCATGTGGTGGATGGAAGAAGCATGATAAGAAAGAAGTAGTCATATAATGAAGGTTATAGATATGAAGAGGGCCACATTACATGGAGAAAGTAATGAACTAATGAACGAAGGATGAAAGTGATTGATGGTTGTTTCCCTACAAGAAATAAGCTCAACTATTTTTCATGAAATCAAGGAGAGAAGTTGGTCAAGCAGCTAAAATATCCACGAAGAAGAAGTCATAGATGTATGGTAGATTCCCTAGCTAAAAAAAAAGGAACTTTGATTGGTCCTTGATCAAGAGGGAGCTTGGATTAGATCATCCGTGATTAAAAATGAGTGAAATTGTGTTTTTCTATCTCATGTTTCATTCACTAGACCAGGATTAACAGACGTAAGTCTAGGTGAAGGCCATGAATGGAAATGTAGACACATGATAGACACAAAATTAGTGTCTTCACTTTGGAAGAAAGAATGTAGGATAGGGTAATCATATGGCATCTAATGGTCTTTAAGGATGTGTAGGGCATCCAAGAGAAGAGTAGGAAAGAGGATTGACATTATTTGAGGGATGGGAACCAAAAATAAGAATAGGCCTAGAAGGTCATACTAATTGAACACTCGGGTGGGTATGTACCTTGAGAGACAATGATGAAGGTGTCTATAAGGAATTATTCAGATTGAGAATGACCAAGTACCATTGTAAACACCTCCCTAGTTAAGAGGGAGAGTTGAAGAAAAATGTAACTAGTTTCCGTATTTGTAAATGTAATTTTGATCTTTGTACTTGTCAAGAAAAAGAAATATTATTTTTGTAAATTATTTGAATGAGTTTCTTGCTCATCCCATAGGTATAGAAAAGTAAAAGAATCAAAGTCATGTTAAAGATCTCTTCTTGAGCATGTCAATGCGTTAACCTAGTGTCAAGTAGCCCACCAGGACAAGCACCATCCTCCAAGGAAGAAGACTGTTAGCAAAGTAAGGTAAAAGACAGTCATGTCAGACTAAAAAGAATTAGATTCACTCATGTCAGCTCAATAAATAGACACAACACTTCACACTATAACGTCGACTTATTTATGGAGACGTGGCTACTATAAATAATGCACTGGGGTCACCAAAGGAAGCACACAACTTCAGATCACTCTAAAACTTGGTACATCGTAGTGAATTTTAGACTAGTCTACAACTTCATATGGGTGTAGGAAGAACAAAGTCTCATATATCTCAGTGGACAATGCAACCTTCTCAATGATATCAGTGCCAACTTAAATATGATAATAAATCTCTCAGTGGAATGAGAACACAGTCACAAGGTCTTAGCATAGGAAGAAAAATTTCATGATATTGGTAATGAAGATGATCTCAGATTACATAGTAGTGCACACAACCTCAACATAACCATGGTAAAATGATCTCATAGTAATGATATCACTGTCTATCCATACTGAATGGAGTCACTGTCTTGAGAAGAAGAATTACAGTGATCTCACTATAACAAGAAGATCACATAATAAGAATAAGAAGAAGAGTATGTGTCATGTAAGAGTAATTCTTTGAAATCCTATCAACCTATCATGATCGATCCCGTGGAGGTCATTTTTGGGCCAAGAGAAAAACTTTTATAGCTCTACAAGTTGGATATTATTGGCCCGCTCTCGACCAAGATAAAAGAAGGTATACTAGTAGATGTGATCAATTCCAGATGATGGGAAAACCCACAACTAGGGATGAAATTCAGCTGACCACAATGACAAGCCACTCCATGGAGACATTACAATATAGACATCAATCCAAGTCTTATGCAATATTTCTAAAAGTGTAGTACTCATTGAATTATGTAGCCAAGTTAGCATAGAAGAAAGAGAAAAAATGGTTGAGTTCTACATTCATAACCTCACCTTAATTGATATGAATATTTGGGATCCCAATCCAAAATTTAGTGATACAACTGATGGTCCTAGCATCCTGGATGTGTTGGCATTATGATGTATGTGTTATACTTAATGACAACTCACTTGTATATGGTAACTAGATGAATCTACAGAAGAGATATTAGATGTGACAAAATGCATGACAATAGTGTTTATAGATGTGATGAAATGTAGGGCATCTTCAAGGAATCAGTTCAGAAGGAAACTCACTCAGATAAAAGATTATAGTATAGTAGGCAAACAACAAAGGATTACAGATCAGTCTTCACAGAATGAAGAAAGGGAGGTATACATAGGTTCACCATTGACCAAGCTGTGTATACAGGCAAGTTCACGATTAACCAAGTCACATATATGTACACACACACTTTCACAGAAGGAAAAGCACGTATACATTGGAAACTAAATTTTTGGTCCATGGTATTTTGATCCATGTTATTGGTCCAAGGTATCTGGTCCGAGGTCTTGACCCTAGGTATTTGGTCCAAGGTATTGGCCCTAAGTGGTTTTGGTCCATGGTATTGAGAAAGGCCTAAAATTATAAAAGGAGGAGAAGATTGTTAGGCCAAGGTGTGCAAGTATCGAATATCTAATGAAGTGTGAGATATAATATGAAAGTTATTGGCTTATGGTGTTGTGCTTGATCTGAATTGAGGATGGACCTTAGCGTTTGATAAGATCTAATGATGTATAAGGATATCAAGGTTTTAAGTGAATTATCTTTATGTGGTTCGATCATGTATCTGACTAACTGGTGCATGTTGTAGTCTATAAATATGATGATCTGGGTATGACGAAAGTCTGGAATAGTTGTAATGTTTAAATCATCATTTACAGATCTGAAAAGGAGTGTATACACGTTGGTTCTGCAAATCAAATCCTCGTATACATCATAAATTTGATTTAAGATCTGTACACTAGTTTGCCTTGAGGAAAGTCTGTATGCATGCATCTTCGACACATGCAAGTAGTGTATACCTTATAAAATATGTTTTAGTTTATTCTGCTTGTTGTTGCAGTGTTCTGGGTTCTGTCTTGGGTTATGGTTACTGTATTTTGGTGACAGCATTCTGAATGATCAGATTGATAGGTTGTCAAAGTGATTGATTGATTCGGTTATGGTTGGTTCAAAGGGATATTGGTTGATACAGATATATTTGATGATTAAATGATGTTTTTGATGGATCCAGTCTGAAAATTTATGAAACATGGTCCCTGGAAGAAAAGGGAAGGTTGTAGCCTTCTGTAAGCCGACACCTACGTACTAGTAAACATATCCGCTAGTACGAGAGCTAGGGGGTCATAGCTCCCTTCCAGTAGAAGCTGGAAAATAAGAGAAGGTTGTATCCTTCTGTAGGTAGAAGCCCACGTATTGGTATAGACTGCATCAATACAAAAATTATAAATAGAGTACTCTTACTATTAAAAGAAGATAGAGATGATTGCAGCAGGTGGTTTTCACCCACATTTGGTTTCCACCTTATATCTTGGTGTTCATGTGTGTTACTTATTTGTGATGCATTATTCTTCTTTTACTAGACTGTCTAATGAATTACTGATATACTGGTTACAGTTCAATGCATGATAATTTGGGTAAATCATAAGATCTCTGCATATACATTGGTTGCATTAAGTATAGTTGCGTATACACGCTAGTTCACTAAGCTAAAGTAGCATATAAAAATCAGTTTTAAAAATTAAATCATTGATATAATAATGCTGATTCACCCACCTCTCAGTATTATTTCCAACAATTGGTATCAGAGTAGGTCCTTTAGAAGAAGTTTGCTCGCTTGAAGGAAGTTCCATAATCATGAGTAATCAAGAAAGCGGGAGATCCATCAGACCACCAATCTTTGATGGGAGAAACTTTGTTTATTGGAAGGTAACAACCACAACCTATCTTCAATCTCTTGGAACATATGTCTGGGAAATCGTGGAAGGAGGATATACATTTCTGTCAGCAATTCCTATAAATACAATAGATAAAAAGAAATATGAAACCAATGCCAAGGCTATCAATACATTAATGGGAAGTCTGTCACAATCAGAGTTTGTCAAATTTATGTAGCTCAAATCAGCCAAAGAAATATCGGACAAAATCATTCTAAGCTATGAAGGAGACTCTTAGGTAGAATGTGCTAAACTGTAAACTCTCAGAATTCAATATGAAACTCTCAAGATGCACAATGATGAAAGTATAGCTAGTTACTTCTTACGTATAGATGAGATTGTTAATTGCATCAAGAATCTGGGTGAAGAGATAAAGGAATTTACCTTAGTTGAAAAACTTTTAAGATCCTTATCTCCTAAATTTTAAACAAAATTATTTGCCATAGAAGAAAAGAAGGATCTACAGACTATTACTATGACACAGCTTCATGGAATTTTAACTTCCATTGAGATGAGAAAAGGAGGTCCATCAGATATGAGAGAAGTCGCATTTAAAGCTTCAACAAAACGAAAAGAAGAACTCAATGAATTAGGACACATTTCAGAAGATGAAGAGGAAGCAAACTTTGTCAAGAAGCTTCAACGGGGTTCAAGAAGATTCAGAGGTAAACTACCTTTCAAATGTTTTGCCTATGGTAGAGTCGGTCATTATGCTGCCAAATTGGAAGCAACGGTGCTGTATGCACAAATACTAGCTCTTGCCGCGGCTGTCACTTGATCAGTTGGCACAAGTTCACTAGGAGCTTAAGCCAACTTATATGAGTTCTTAAAAGAAGGTTTTAACTATGATGGATGAAAACTAACTCAAAGGAGGCTAGTCTACTTCATAAAGAAGTTGAAAGCTGAAAAGAAATGCAAACCCTAGCAAACCCTAGTTTTACCGACTAAACATACTGGTGCACGAAAAGAGATGAAAGAAGTGGAAATGGATGCCATTGACTCTTGGAAAGGTAAAATGCATGTGACTAGCTACTTCTGAAGTAAAATTTGGAAAAAGCATCTTTTTGTGTTTTTGAGTAAGTTGTCAGAATTATCATGCATGTGCTTTAACTATTTTTGAATGTGCAGAGGTTGATTGGCAAAAGGAAATGCTTGCATGAGGTTGGGAAGGTGAGAAGAGGGCCTAAGGTGTCCATAGAACCCTTCCAGAAAGTTTCACACTGATCGGATCTCAAGAAACCGCTTTCATGAGCTTCTATACGAAGTCTACAAGGGTTCTACAGGATGTTCTGTAGCTTCTACAAGATGTTCCGAAAGGGATTTTCGAAGGGTTGATGGTGGAAGAAAGGTGAAGAAGTGGGTATGGAGGTGAGATAATAGTGTGAGGAGGTCTAGGACTTGGTGAATGAGGATGAGGAGTAGTTAAGGCGATCGGATTTGGTTCAAGGATGGAGGGAGCAAGGTTGCACAAAGATATGGGAATTAGGTCAAATTGGAAAAGGGGTGGCAAATGAAAGGGAGGAATCTAAGTTAGGGGGTTGGAGAAGGTTTTCTGATGGAGGAAAGGTAGGTAGGAAGGCATCACAGGTGTTTTGTACACTAGTTTCCAAAGCTGACCAAACAAAGACTATGAAAACTGAAGATCTAGCTATTTTGACCTATTTTGACCTAGAAACCAAAAACATGATGAACAAAAGTTTATTGGCAGAAAATCATGCAAGATAATTATGGAAACTAAGCAAGAATAGATTCTAAACATGCAAGTACAATTGGTATCAACTTTCCTAACTAAAAATCTAACACTAGCAATTGCATGAAGAGGCAGACATAGTGTTTTTGTGGCAGCAAGGACGCCTTGGTCTCAACTCATGGTCCCAAGGAGGGAGAGGTGAGATCAAGGGTTACTTGATGGCACTTTTTGATGATATTTTCTATAACCAAACTATCAAATCAATCTGAAGCATGAAAATCTATTTTAATCATAAAAAACAACCTAAGTAACAAAGCAAAATTTTAATCTAGATAATAGAAATTATTCTGTGAATACAACAAAGACACATAAAAGTACACAAAGGAGGTACTGGCACTTGGGTTGGGCCCAACCCCAAGAGATATAGCCTCCTAAGGAAGACTAGAGCTTGTGCAAAGCTGGATTCATCTTTATTGATCAAAAGAATAGATACATCCCAAAAACTATCTACAAGAAAAAGCTAAAAAATGTGATGATATAGAGCTGCACTAAAGTGCTAACCTACTGACTAAAATCTAACTACAATCTAACTAAAATATGACTAACTCCTAACTAAAAACTAACTAACTGAAATGAGGCCCTAAGCTTTCTTATTTATACAAATTGAGGACCCCAACAACCCTCCTAAACTTTAGGGACTCGGCCGCCAAAACTTGCAGTTAATAGCGATCCTACTTGACTTGCTTGGCTGCCCCTTGTGCTCTGAGTTTTTGATGGATAATTCGAGTTAATGGCTCATAACTACAGGGGACACCTTCCTACAAATCCTCTCCCTTGTTCTTCCACGAGTTTGGCTGCCAAGTGCTCATTAAACCTTTGTTTTTGTCTCAAAATTGACCAAGAAAACTGCATAAAGCACACGTTAGACTTGTTGGCATAATGACTAACCCAATTTACTCTATTAGCATAAATATAATAAAAAACATGCAATAAACTAATGAGAATGGTGGATTAAGTCGAATTAGGAGGTTGAGTAAGCCCATATAGTCACCCTTTTCTGGGGCTCATCATCACCCCCTACTGAAAGTGTTGCTCATCCTCTGAGCAGCTAATCTATCCTCATCTTTGATGGCCCTGGTGGCCTCCTTATCATCCCAAGCTTCTGATGTGCTCTACTCATGTGCACCATAAAATTCTGCCTTCTTGTCCATGTCCTTCCACTGCTCCTCCTATTTTGCTTGTCTGAATTCTTGTGCTTTTCCTGGCCTTAAAATACATGGAGGTTTGCCTTTTTCTCTTTCCTTTTGGCTTAATTGATGTGCTCAAGGCAATGAGACGAGCTGCTTCCTCTTTTTCCAGAGTCTTAGGGGACCCTTTTCATGGTTTTGCCTTTGCTTCCTCTTTTTCTCCTCCTTCTATCTCTTTTTATTTCTTTGTTTTCTTTGTTTCTTCCTGTTCTCTCTCTTCATCCTTTTCCTCTTCTATTTTAGTTTCTTCCTTTTCCTTTTCGTGTTCTTTTGAGTCATTAGTTGCTTCATCTTCTCCCCCTTTCTGCTCTTCTTCCTCACTTTCAGAAGGACTGATATCATAGGTGAGTGCTTTTATGTCACTTTCTATTGTCATGTCTCTTAAAACTTCCCAATTAGGGAGTGCAAATGTATGGAGGGCTTCTTGGTCTTTAAGATACAATGCGTAGGATCTAGCTGGTTGTCTACATTGTAGGGCTTCTATTGCCTAGCTGGCCGTGCAGGCCATCTGGGCTTCTCTCTCATGCAACTGTTGTTTCAGCATCAATATTTCAGTTGCTGCCTGAGACTCCCTCTCTTGCTACTGCTTTATCCTCATTTCAACTTCAGGCTATGTCTCTTCCTTTGGCTGTTGTTCCTCTACTATTTCCTGACTTGCTAGGGGACCTTCCTGTAGTTGCTTCTCTTCAAAAATATGTGTTATGTCTGCCCTTTGAGTTTCCTGTGGCTGTAACTACTTTTTCAACAGTGCATTTTCCTCCTGTAGCTGGGATTTTTTAATGCTTTCAGTGTGTCTCACCATGGCCAACTCTCCACTTAATTCCTTTAGCTTGTCCTCCATGTGGTGTTGAGTGCTTTTTTCTTTAAACAAAATGCTCAGTTGAGAAAGCAGGTAGAACTGAAAGTAGAGGGATAGCTAAATTTTCATATTTTTCTGAAACCAAAAAAGGAATTTCCCGTGTGCTTCTTCTTACAACATCAAATTTCAATATTTCCCTTTGTCTTAAACTGATGTCACCCAGAACTCAACTGTTTGCTTATCAAAGGAAGAATTTTGTTTTTACAGGTAGAACACAAGGATTAGGTCCTCTTCTCAGCACATAGACAGATATGCAAATCCAGGAAATTTTTTACACATTCACAAGCTGGCCTCCACAGCTACATATATCTTCCCTATAGGAGAATTTAAAAAGAAAACGTGGAGGATATTTTTGATGCAGGAAAACTAGGGAAACTCAGTGCAATATGCAGGCAAATGTTTTACTTCCACTACACAGGAAGACATTTCCTCTGATTTTCCAATTTAATACTATTGAATTCACCACCTTGCATAAACATACCATGCATAGAGGAGTTTTTTAGAGCCTACCTCATTTTGACCTTCAAATTCGCTGAAAATCCTGGGTTTTCTTTTTGTAGAGTTGTTCTCTGACTTTCTTGTAGAAGTCTTCTTGTAGAAGGCTCTTGTTTCATGTAGAACGAAATTGTGCTTCCTGTAGAATGTCGATAAGCATGACGGTTTTGAAAAATGGCCGAGAAAGACTGGTTCGCTGCTATGGAGGTGGTATGGAGCTTGTTGCAGCTGCAGGGACGATGATAAAATGAAAAAAATGGTGGTGAGAGTATTTCAAATATGAGTTCTATTGGATGTTCATGAAGACTTCGGTTGAATGAGGGTGAGCTGGCCAAGTGCACGTTGGCCCCATGCAAACTGTTGGTCCCTACTACAATGTTATTATGAGCTATATGTTCTCTACATGTAATCACTTCCATCAATTACGTTGGAGTTTAAATAGCCACCACTACTTGTTTTCAGTTTCCTTCCTGAGATGGCTGAGCACACGTGTCGATTGCACCCACCGAGTGCTGGTTGAACTGGATGAGGGTGGCCAGTTAGCTGGCCACCAATCTTGTTTAATCACAACCATCTCATTGTTCATGCAGTTCTTAAATTACATTCATGCAACAAACAAATGGGTTTAGTCATGTACCTAAAAGTCGAATGCTATTGTTGTGAGGTGCTATGGCCTTTCCTTCTGCTGCATGCCTTTGTTTCTATGGATGCATGTTGATTTGGTTGTTGATACATGGCTATTTTTCTTGTGCAGGTATCCTCTGCCTAGATCTAAGCTGTAGGAGTCTGTTTCAACGTTCATATTTGCACCCTCAAGCTGATGATGCTATATTTTTGCAGGACAACAACTTGTTTTTTCCATAGCTTCCAAACGATAGATTGGATTGACCTAAAACTTTCTGAGCATGTTTCTATAATCATTATGCACCTCCCATAGTAAAATTATGGTCAATGGATGCATAGATTTCGAGAAAAACTGAAAATGGCTGAAGGTGACAGAGGTCAATTTCTCAGAAACCATGCATTGGAATTGGCTGAAATTACTTGGGCAGGTTACTATCACCTATATGCATCTCCCCATGAAACATGTTTTGAAATGGATGCATGGATATAGAGAAAATGCAAAAACGGCTGAAGGTGATGGAGGCTAATTTCTTGGAAACCGTGCACTGGAGTTGGCTGAAATTGCTTAGGCATGTTTCCATCATCCTCTCCATAAAATAGTTTTTTAAATGGATGCATGGTTTTCAAGTTAGGGGAAAAACAAATTTCTATTCTATGTATTTTTGTTTCAAAGCATTCTGCAGGTTTTGCACAGTAAGGAAAAAATGAGCTTGGGTTGTAATGCAGACTTGGAATTGATGGGAGAGAGGTTTGAAGATTGCAGAAGGAGTTATGAACCCTTTATGAAGCTTCCATGTTTGCCAAACTGCTTTTTAAAATCCATTTCTAGCTTTCTGTAATTTCTACAGGAACTTCCTGTAGAAAACACAGTTTTTAGGAAAGAAGCACAATGAGGTGGAAAAAATGATGGAGAAGGGTAAGGGATAGAAGCAGGGATGTTTACAGGCCTCATGGATAAATTCCCATCCTTGTAGCTCATTCTACCCCTCCTGTAGTATACTTTATTCCTCTTATAACACATTCTATTTTTCCTGTAGCATCCCCTTTTGTTCTTGTTTGAGGGTGGTAGGTGTCTTGGGTTGTTTGAATGAAGTTAATATGGTGGTGGGCCTCTTTACATGTGTTATAGGAGTCTTTGTTATGGATTTTGGAGAGTTGGCCTCTTCAATTTTTCTTTCGGTGGGCCCCACCTCCTATTTTTTTATTTGGGACTCTTCAATTGTGATACGGGTCTTTGTGGGAGTTTGAGGCCTTCCTTGCTTGATCCTAGTGCTTTTCCTAGTTTTAAAGTATAGGGGGGACTTTCCTTTGTCTCTTTTTTTTAGGTTTGACTAGGTTGTTCAAGGTAGCTAAGGTTGCAGCTACCACTTTTCCAGTAGGTAATTGAGACAAAATTTCCTACTCTAGGATACATTTGTTTCTTTGGGCTCAGTAGTTTTATCAAGACTTGATTTTTCCTATTGCTCCCCCTCTTCCTCTTCCTCTTATTCTTCCTCTATACTCTCTGCATCTATTTCTCTTTGTTCTTCTTCTGACACTACTACTTATTTCTCTCCCCCATTTTCCCCTTCTTCTTCTTCTTCTTCTTCTACTTTCTCCTCTGTTACTCCAACACTAGAGTCTGGGCTCTCACCTGGTGCGAGGGTTTTATGTGTCAATGAAGGCCTCTCTATCCATGTCAATCAATTTGGACCAAAGCGTAGGGATACTCAGTTTCTTCAAAGCATCCACCATTATCAATTTAATGAGGCCATGGTGGCTTAGGTGTTGTGTTTTCCCTCACTCACTTTCTAACTCATGTCCTTGACGGAGTGTAGGAGGAATTATGGTACACTGAGTCTTTTACAAAGGGGCCATTCCGATTCAAATCTAAGTTCATGAAGTAATCTAAAATGGTAGGCGTAGACCATACTAAACCTCCCCTCATAGGAGATGTATTTCAAGATATGGTATGCCACCTCATCCCAAGGGTAAGATAGGCTTCCCCTCCTAACTCCATTTTTATCCTCGATTGGGTTTTCATTCGTAGTGAAGAAGTTCATTTTATCAGTGGCTCTACTGGTCTTGTCTTGTCTTCCACATTTGATCCCTAGGGGTAGGGTTGTCACTCTCCTGATTATGTCAGGGCTTAATGAGATAGCTAATCCCCTTACCAAAGTGGTGGCATTGTCTTTTGTTTGTGAGATCATGGAAAATTCAAAGGCAATATCATCATAATATCCTTTCAATAGTTCAAATAATCGTAGCCACTCGTGTCTTCTAGAAATGTCTACCACAAGAGGGTGTAGATGGATTCTTTTGTTATTAGAGGGCTCTCTTTTGTTAAATCCTCGCCCCATCTCTTTTCTATGTTTTTAGCTAAGTGAAGGAGAGATACATCCTATAATGGATTTGGTATATAATTAAGTGGTAGCAGTGGGTCAAAATTCCCGTTTGATGATAAATCTATAGCCCTAAAAGATCTTTCAATTCCAAAATTTGACTCCTACTTCCTATAGAATTTGAAGTGCGCCTTGTATACAATTTATGGATGGATGAAGGAGATTGTGCACTCACTTTTTATCACGTGGTTTGGGATGAAGGTAATAAATTGGAGACCAATTCGACCCTTTGTAGCGTTCCTTCACCCTTTTAGTTTTCTTGTAGTAGTCTCTCGACCTTCCTGTAGCAGTTGCAGGCTTGACTGTAGCTCCCTCTTGTAGAAATGGAAGAACATGGTTTGAACCTCCTCAATGGCACCCTGAGCTCTTCCTCTCCTTAATTTTTTTGAAATGAGCGTTTATGAAAATGAATTTGATTCCTAGTACATAATATGCCATTTTTGGCTTAGTCTTGGAGCACTATGATGAACTGATAGTCACACAAGGTTTCCTTTTTTTAACCATTGTCCCCACTTGGAGTAATTATTCCCTTGATCCTCATAATAACTATCCACTCTTTATGATCTCTAGTCAACCGATGTGACACCTCCACATTTCATGACTGCTTACCATTGCTTTTTGTTTACTAGCCGAGGGTGGCCAAGTTCACTATCCACCTCGAGCTTATTAAAACACCTCCTCTCGACATTTACACACTTTCCATTATTTATAGATAGGGACGATATAAGATTTTTACATACCTGTGCCTACCTCATGATATAACTAATGCAAGGATGCACATGCTGGATCTGGACATCATTATTGTCATCAAGGGAGTTGACTTGTTGTGTTTTTTCCTGTGCATTTCATCATTTCCCCTTATGATATTTCATTGTTGTGGTTTTTATTTGTAAAGGTACCTTATTGATGTCTAGGTTGCTACTACTAGTGGAGAGTTCAGTTGGGAGTGATATGACTATTGCAGACTGACCTCATAATTTTTCATTGCTCCCCTGTTGATGAGGAAAAAAAGATTATTTCTTTATGTGATGTGTGCACAGGCTGCTATAGGAGGAGGTTCTCTTCATGTAGTCCTTTTCTTTCCTTACAGGGACTTCAAGTTGCATGCGGGTGATGAGAGAGGATGCCAAAAGGTATTAAGGATAATGCTAGGACATTTAGAGAGTGGTGTAGATTCATGAGAATGAAGAGGATGTGTTGTGTAGGTTTCTTCAATAAATTTTTAATAGGGATAAGAAAGAAAATCAGCTAACCACAATGACAAGCCACTCCATGGAGACATCATAATATAGACATCAATCCAAGTCTTATGCAATATTTCCAAAATTGTAGTGAATGCAATTCCAAACCAAGACCTTAGCACAACATAGATCTATGCCATTTCAAGATTACAAACAACTCATTGAATTATGTAGCCAAGTTAGAATAGAAGAAAGAGAAAAAATGGTTGAGTTCTACATTCATAACCTCGCCTTAATTGATATGAATATTTGGGATCCCAATCCAAAATTTAGTGATACAACTGATGGTCCTAGGATCATGGGTGTGTTGGCATTATGATGTATGTGTTATACTTGATGGCCACTCACTTGTATATGGTAACTAGATGAATCTACAGAAGAGATATCAGATGTGATAAAATGCATGACAATAGTGTTTACAGATGTGATGAAATGCAGGGCAGCTTCAAGGAATCAGTTCAGAAGGCAACTCACTCAGATAAAAGATCATAGTATAGTAGGTAAACAACAAAGAATTACAGATCAGTCTTCACAGAATGAAGAAAGAGAGGTATACGCAGGTTCACCATTGACCAAGCTGCGTATATAGGCAAGTTCACCACTAACCAAGTCGCATATATGTACACACGCACTTTCACAGAAGGAAAAGCGCGTATACATTGGAAACTAAATTTTTGGTCCATGGTATTTTGATCCATGGTATTGGTCCAAGGTATCTGGTCCGAGGTCTTGACACTAGGTATTTGGTGCAAGGTATTGGTCCTAAGTGGTTTTGGTCCATGGTATTGAGAAAGGCCTAAAATTATAAAAGGAGGAGAAGATCATTAGGCCAAGGTGTGCAAGTATCGAATATCTAATGAAGTGTGAGATCTAATATGAAAGTTATTACCTTATGGTGCTGTGCTTGATCTGAATTGAGGATGGACCTTAGTGTTTGATAAGATCTAATGATGTATAAGGATATCAAGGCTTTAAGTGAATTATATTTATGTGGTTTGATCATGTATCTGACTAATTGGTGCATGTTGTAGTCTATAAATATGATGATCTGGGTATGACGGAAGTCTAGAATAGTTGTAATGTTTAAATCATCATTTACAGATCTGAAAAGGAGTGTATACACGTTGGTTCTGCAAATCAAATCTGCGTATACATCATAAATTTGATTTAAGATCTGTACGCTAGTTTGCCTTGAGGAAATTCCGTATGCATGCACCTTCGACACATGCAAGTAGTGTATACCTTATAAAATATGTTTTAGTTGCTTCTTCTTGTTGTTGCAGTGTTATGGGTTCTGTCTTGGGTTATGGTTACTGTATTTTGGTGACAACATTCTGAATGATCAGATTGATGGGTTGTCAAAGTGATTGATTGATTTGGTTATGGTTGGTTCAAAAGGATATTGGTTGATGCAGATATATTTGATGATTGAATGATGTTGTTGATGGATCCAGTCTAAAAATTTATGAAACATGGTCCCTGGAAGAAAAGAGACGGTTGTAGCCTTCTGTAAGCCGGCACCTACGTACTAGTAAACATATCAGCTAGTACGAGAGCTAGGGGGTCGTAGCTCCCTTCTAGTAGAAGCTGGCAAATGAGAGAAGGTTTTAGCCTTCTACAGGTAGAAGCCCATGTACTGGTATAGACTGAACCAGTACAAAAACTGTAAACAGAATACTCTTACTATTAAAATAAGACAGAGATGATTGCAGGAGGTGGTTTTAACCCACATTTGGTTTCCACCTTATATCTTGGTGTTCATGTGTGTTACTTATGTGTGATTCTTTATTATGTTTTTACTACACTGTCTAATGAATTACCGATATACTGGTTAAAGTTCAATGCATGATAATTTGGGTAAATTAAAAGATCTCTGCATATACATTGGTTGCACTAAGTATAGTTGCGTATACACACTAGTTCACTAGCAAAAGTAGCATATACAAATCAGTTTTAAAAGTTAAATCATTGATCTGATAATGCTTATTCACCCACCTCTCAGTATTATTTCCAACAATTGGTATCAGAGTAGGTCCTTGATAAGAAGTTTGATCGCCTGAAGGAAGTTCCATCATCATGAGTAATCAAGAAAGCGGGGGATCCATCAGACCACCAATCTTTGATGGGAGAAGCTTTGTTTATTGGAAGGTAACAACCACAACCTATCTTCAATCTCTTGGAACAGATGTCTGGGAAATCATGGAGGGAGGATATACATTTATGTCAGTAATTCCTATAAATACAATAGATAAAAAGAAATATGAAACCAATGCCAAGGCTATCAATACATTAATGGGAAGTCTGTCACAATCAGATTTTGTGAAATTTATGTAGCTCAAATCAGCCAAAGAAATATCGAACAAAATCATTCTAAGCTACGAAGGAGATTCTCAGGTAGAATGTGCTAAACTATAAACTCTCAGAATTCAATATGAAACTCTCAAGATGCACAATGATGAAAGTATAGCTAGTTACTTCTTACGTATAGATGAGATTGTTAATTGCATCAAGAATCTGGGTGAAGAGATAAAGGAATTTACCTTAGTTGAAAAACTTTTAAGATCCTTATCTCCTAAATTTGAAACAAAAGTATCTGCCATAGAAGAAAAGCAGGATCTTCATACTATTACTATGACACAACTTCATGGAATTTTAACTTCCATTGAGATGAGAAAAGGAGGTCCATTAGATATGAGAGAAGTCACACTTAAAGCTTCAACAAAAGGAAAAGAAGAACTCAATGAATCAGGACATATTTCAGAAGATGAATAGGAATAAAACTTTGTCAAGAAGCTTCAACGGGGTTCAAGAAGAGTCAGAGGTAGACTACCTTTCAAATGTTTTACCTATGGTAGAGCCGGTCATTATGCTGCCAAATTAGAAGCAATGGTGCTGTATGCACAAATAGTAGCTCTTGTCGCGGCTGTCACTTGATCAGTTGGCACAAGTTCACTAGGAGCTTAAGCCAACTTCTATGAGTTCTTAAAAGAAGCTTTTAACTGTGATGGATGAAAACTAACTCAAAGGAGGCTAGTCTACTTGCATAAAGAAATTGAAAGATGAAAAGAAATGCAAACCCTAGGAAACCCTAGTTTTACTGACTTACCCTACTGGTGCAAGAAAAGAGATGAAAGCAGTGGAAATGGATGCCATTGACTCTTGGAAAGGTAAAATGCATGTGACTAGCTACTTCTGAAGTAAAATTTGGAAAAAGCATCTTTTTGTATTTTTGAGTAAGTTGTCAGAATTATCATGTGTGTGCTTTAACTATTTTTGAATGTGCAGAGGTTGATTGGCGAAAGGAAATGCTTGCAGGAGTTTGGGAAGGTATGAAGAGCACCTAAGGGGTCCATAGCACCCTTCCAGAAAGTTTCACAGTGATCGGATCTCAAGAAACCGCTTTCATGAGCTTCTACAGGAAGTCCGCAGGGGTTCTACAAGATGTTCTGTAGCTTCTACAGGATGTTCTGAAAGGGATTTTTGGAGGGTTGATGGTGGAAGAAAGGTGAAGAAGTGGGTATGGAGGTGAGATAAGGGTGTGAGGAGGTCTAGGACTTGGTGAATGAGGATTAGGAGTAGTTAAGGCAATCGGATTTGGTTCAAGGATGGAAGGAGCAAGGTTGCACAAAGATATGGGAATTAGGTCAAATTGGAAAAGGGGTGGCAAATGAAAGGGAGGAATCTAAGTTAGGGGGTTGGAGAAGGTTGTTTGATGGAGGAAAGGTAGGCAGGAAGGAATCACAGGTGTTCTATGCACTAGTTTCCAAAACTGACCAAACAAATACTATGAAAACCGAAGATTTAGCTATTTTGACCTATTTTGACCTAGAAACCAAAAACATGATGAACAAAAGTTCATTGGCAGAAAATCATGCAAGATAACTATGGAAAATAAGCAGGAATAGATTCTAAACATGCAAGTACAACTAGTATCAACTTTCATAACTAAAAATATAACACTAGCAATTGCATGAAGAGGCAAAAACAATGTTTTTGTGGCAGCAAGGACACCTTGGTCTCAGATCATGGTCCCAAGGAGGGAGAGGTGAGATCAAGGGTTACTTGATGGAATTTTTTGAAGATATTTTCTATAAACAAACTATCAAATCAATCTGAAGCATGAAAATCTAATTTAATCATCAAAAACAACCTAAGTAACAAAGCAAGATTTTAATCTAGATAACAGAAATTATTCTGTGAATACAACAAAGACACATAGAAGTACACAAAGGAGGTACTGTCACTTGGGTTGGGCCCAACGCCAAGAGCTATAACCTCCTAAGGAAGACTAGAGCTGGTGAAAAGTTGGATTCATCTTTATTGATCAAAAGAATAGATACATCCCAAAAACTATTTACAAGAAAAAACTTGAAAATGTGTTGATACAGAGCTGCACTAAAGTGCTAATCTAATGACTAAAATCTAACTAAAATATGACTGACTCCTGACTAAAAAATGACTAACTGAAATGAGGCCCTAAGCCTTCTTATTTATACAAATTGAGGGCCCCAACAGCCCTCCTAAACTTTAGGGACTCGACTGCCAAAACTTATAGTTAACAACGATCCTACTTGACTTGCTTGGCTGCCCCTTGTGCTCCGAGTTTTTGATGGAGAATTCAAGTTAAGGGCTCATAACTGAAGGGGACACCTTCCTACAAATCCTCTCCCTTGTTCTTCCACGAGTTTGGCTACCAAGTGCTCATTAAACCTTTGATTTTGTCTCAAAATTGACCAAGAAAACTGTGTAAAGCATAGATTAGAATTGTTGGCATAATGACTAACCCAATTCACTCTATTAGCATAAATATAATAAAAAACATGAAATAAAATAATGAGAATGGTGGATTAAGTCAAATTAGGAGGTTGAGTGAGCCCATATAATTACCCTTTTCTTGGGCTCATCATCACCCCAATTGAAAGTGTTGCTCATCCTCTGAGCAGCTAATCTATCCTTGTCTTTGATGGCCCTGGTGGCCTCCTTATCATCCCAAGCTTCATATGTGCTCTAGTCATGTGTGCCATAAAATCCTGCCTTCTTGTCCATGTCCTTCCACTGCTCCTCCCATTTTTCTTGTTTGAATTCTTGTGATTTTCTTGGCCTTAAAATACATGGAGGTTTGCCTTTTTCTCTTTCTTTTTGGCTTAATTGATGTGCTCAAGGCAATGAGACGAGCTGTTGGCTCTTTTTCCAGAGTCTTAGGGGACCCTTTTCTTGGTTTTTCCTCTGCTTCCTCTTTTTCTCCTCCTTCTGTCTCTTTTTCTTTCTTTGTTTTCTTTGTTTCTTCTTGTTCTCTCTCTTCATCCTTTTCCTCTTCTATTTTAGTTTCTTCCTTTGCCTTTTCTTGTTCTGCTGAGTCATCAGTTGCTTCATCTTCTCCCCCTTTGTGCTCTTCTTCCTCGCTTTTAGAAGGAATGATATCATAGGTGAGTGCTTTTATGTCACTCTCTATTGTCATGTCCCTGAGGACTTCCCAATTAGGGAGTGTGAATGTATGGAGGGCTTCTTGGTCTTTAAGATACACTGCATAGGATCCAGCTAGTTGTCTACATTGCAGGCCTTCTATTACCTAGCTGGCTGTGCAAGCCATCTAGGCTTCTCTCTCATGCAACTATTGTTTCAGCATCAGTATTTCAGCTGCTTCCTGAGACTCCCTCTCTTGCTACTACTTTATCCTCATTTCAACATCAGGCTATGTCTCTTCCCTTGGCTGTTGTTCCTCTACTATTTCCTGACTTGCTAGGGGACCTTCCTGTAGTTGCTGCTCTTCAGAAATCTGTGTTATGTCTGCCCTTTGAGTTTCCTGTTGCTGTAACTACTTTTTCAGCAGTGCATTTTCCTCCTGTAGCTGGGATTTTTTAATGCTTTCAGTGTGTCTCACCATGGCCAACTCTCCACTTAATTCCTTTAGCTTGTCCTCCATGTGGTGGTGAGTGATTTTTTTTAAACAAAATGCTCAGACGAGAAAGCAGGTAGAACTTAAAGGAGAGGGATAGCTAAATTTTCATATTTTTCTGAAACCAAATATATAATTTCCCGTGTGCTTCTCCTTACAACATCAAATTGCAATATTTCCCTTTGTTTTAAACTGTTGTCACCCAGAACTCAACTGTTTGCTTATGAAAGGAAGAATTTTGTTTTTATAGGTAGAAGACAAGGATCAGGTTCTCTTCTTAGCACGTAGATAGCTATGCAAATCCAAAATTTTTTTACACATGCACATGCTCTCCTCCACAGCTACATATATCTTCCCTACAGGAGAATTTAAAAAAGAAAACCTGGAGGAGGTTTTTGATTCAAGAAAACTGGGGAAACTCAGCGCAATATGCAGGCAAATGTTTTACTTCCACTACACAGGAAGACTTTTCCTCTGATTTTCCAATTTGATATTGTTGAATTCACCACCTTGCATAAACATACCATGCATAGAGGAGTTTTTTAGAGCCTACCTCGTTTTCAGCTTGAAATTCGCTAAAAATCCTGGGTTTTCTTTCTGCAGGGTTATTTTTTGCCTTTCTTGTAGAAGTCTTCTTGTAGAAGGCTCTCGTTTCATGTAGAACGAAACTGTGCTTCCTGTAGAATGTCGATAAGCGAGACGATTTTGAAAAATGGCCGAGAAAGACTGGTTCGCTGTTATGGAGGTGGTATGGAGCTTGTTGCAGCTGCATGGACGATGATAAAATGGAAACAATGGTGGTGAGAGTATTTCAAAGATGAGTTCGATTGGTTGTTCATGGAGACTTCCGTTGAATGGGGGTGAGCTGGCCAAGTGCACGTTGGCCCCATGCAAACTGTTGGTCCCTACTATAGTGTTATTATGAACTGTATCTTCTCTGCATGTAATCACTTCCATCAATTACATTGGAGTTTAAACAGACACCACTACTTGTTTTCAATTTTCTTCCTGAGATGGCTGAGCACACGTGTCGATTGCACCCACCGAGTGCTGGTTGAACTGGATGAGGGTGGCCAGTTAGCTGGCCAATGATCTTGTTTAATCACAACCATCTCATTGTTCATGCAGTTCTTAAATTACATTCATGCAACAAACAAATGGGTTTAGTCATGTACCTGAAAGTCGAATGCTGTTGCTGTGAGGTGTTGTGGCCTTTCCTTCTGCTGCATGCCTTTGTTTCTGTGGATGCATGTTGATTTGGTTGCTGATATATGGCTATTTTTCTTGTGCAGGTATCCTCTTGCTGGATCTAAGCTGTAGGAGTCTGTTTCAACATTCAGATTTGCGCCCTCAAGCTGATGATGCTAGATTTTTGCAGGATAACAACTTTTTTTTTCCATAGCTCCCAAATGATAGATCGGATTGACCTAAAACTTTCTGAGCATATTTCTATAATCATTATGCACCTCCCATAGTAAAATTATGGTCAATGGATGAACAGATTTCGAGAAAAACTGAAAATGGCTGAAGGTGACAGAGGTCAATTTCTCAGAAACCATGCTTTCGAATTGGCTGAAACTGCTTGGGCAGGTTACTATCACCTATATGCATCTCCCCATGAAACATGTTTTGAAATGGATGGATGGATATAGAGAAAATGCAAAAATGGCTGAAGGTGATGGAGGCTAATTTCTTGGAAACTGTGCACTGGAGTTAGCTGAAATTATTCAGGCATGTTTCCATCATCCCTATAAAACTCTCCATAAAACAGTTTTTAAAATGGATGCATGGTTTTCAAGTTAGGGGAAAAACAAATTTATGTTCTATGTATTTTTGTTTCAAAACATTCTGCAGGTTTTGCACATTAAGGAAAAAATGAGCTTGGGCTGTAATGCAGACTTGGAATTGATGGGAGAGAGGTTTGAAAATTGCAGAAGGAGTTATGAACCCTTTATGAAGCTTCCATGTTTGCCAAACTGCTTTTTAAAATCCGTTTCTAGCTTTCTGTAATTTCTACAGGAACTTCCTGTAGAAAACACAGTTTTTAGGAAAGAAGCACAATGAGGTGGAAAAAATGATGGAGAAGGGTAAGGGATAGAAGTAGGGATGTTTACAGGCCTCATGGATAGATTCCCATCCTTCAGGTCTTCTTTAGAGATCAATTTTGGCTTGTTTGTACGCTTCTTGTAGAAGACACAGAACTTCTTGTAGAAGACACAAAACTTCTTGTAGAAGGTGAAATCTTAGTCCGAATGGGACCAAATATTGGGAAAGGGTGGTGGTAATGGAGGAATGGTTTGTGGGGGATGATTGTAGTCTGGTGCTGACCTTTGTCTTGGTTTTGTACGATCCTCCTAACCTGCAATGTCCTTCATGTAACCTGCAGTTATTCAACAGAAATTATGCTTATTTTTCTTTTTCTCTTTTCTTCGTTCTTTTTCTCTTTTTTTTGAAAGCAACTAGGGCGCCTCATGGAAGTTTTCACCATAATTGCCTACCTTGGGCGCCTCTAAGGGAGGTTTTCACCAAGGGATCTTATTCTCTTTTTCTTTTCTCTTCTTTCCAACCCATTGACTGCCTCATGGAGGTTTTCACCTTAGATTTTTATTTTCCTCTTATTTTTATTTTTTATTTTTTCTTTTTTTCTTTTTTTCCTACCCTACCCTACTTGAAAAACAAAATCCTTTTCAAGTATAAGAATCCTTCCAATGGAGCCATGTGCACATCGAGATTAGAGACAAAATGATGTGGAGGCTTGAAATGCATGCTTTGACAGGTATCTGGATTTCAGAGACCAAATGATTTGACTTTGAAAGGATCAAACATAGCTGAGGAAGAGTGTACTACTGCAACTTAGTGACCGTTTGGAACCATATCTCAGTATAGCTCTGATATCCTTGGTCCTTTTGCTGATCTGGATCATTCTCCATATCTTCTCCTATCATGACCTTCACATCTTCCTCTTTTTGCTGATTTTTCTCTTGAATACATGGAGGATTTGATGGTAACCATGAGGGGGCACTCTCAATCTTGATTCCGATGTCTTCTCTTCATCAAGTGTAGCCCATGGTTCTTTGATCTCCTCTTTTGAATCTTCTTTTGCTGGATGTGGTCCTTCAATGCTGTCAATATAATCTCTTTTTTCAATACTCTTCTTGAGCTATGGTGAATATCATTGAGCTCAAGTGGAGTCGTTTGGACATGTTGTGCCTCAGCATTGTAATTGGGTTGAGCTACTCCAATGTGTGGGTTTGGAAATGGTGGTACAGGTAGTTGAGTGGGGGTGTATATTTGAGATGGATGTGGATGGGTTTGTTGTTGGGCAGGTGGTTTCCCACTATATACTAGCTCATCCTGCCTATTGTTTGGGTTCGAGTTCGGTTGAACAGGCATTTGGGGTTGTCTTGGTGGAGCAGGAGGCGATGGTTGTGGTTGAATAGGTGGTGGAGGAAAACGAGTAGGAGGAGTGTTGTACTGGGGGCACCACCCTTGATGAGGTGCATTCCACTGAGGCTGTGGTTGAGCGTAGGGGTGAAATGGATGAGCAGTTGGTTGGGCCAAGAAGGAGGTGTGGACCAAGAAGGATGAGCAGGGGGACCCCATGAAGGCGTGAAAATGGCTTGATAGGGGTCGTAATAGGCTGGGATGTCCCTTGCATTCCCTGCTGGTAAGGTATGGGTCGATGTGGCCTCCTTTGGTTCATATAATAGAGTGGTTCAGTGGCTCCTTTAGCCCTTTGATATGAAGCTTTGATTTTGGGTAAGGAAGGGCACTGGTTGGTAGGATGGTATCTTTCACAAACAAAACACACTTCTATGGAGTGCAATGGACATTCATTCCTAGGATGCTTTCTAGTGCACCTGGGACAAAAGATGGCCAAAGCCCTCCTAGCTTCCTTTTCCTTCCTTTGGATCCGCAAGGTATCCAATTGCATTGCAAGAAACTGCCTCATATCACTCTCGAAATCGTCCATTTGATTTCCAAAGTCATTTTTGGATAAGGTATTGCTCCCAACATTTTTGTTTGTAGCCATTTGCTCCAGAGGAATGTTTTCTTCTTCTTCTCCCCTAAAGATTCTTCAAATATGTCTTATTGTCCACCGAGGGGTTCTTCTTAATCACAGCCATCAAAGAAGAGAGAGGGTTGGCTGTGTGAAGTAGTGGGGATGTTGTGCAAACATTTTTCTGACTTATCTCTACTCCTACAAGGCATGAAAGGAAATATTTTTTTGGCTAATTTATTTATTTATTTTTTATTCTTTTTTATTTTTTTCTGCTTGTACCTGCAAAACTGAAATATATTGAACTGCAGCTAAATAAAATCTATCTTGCTGAAATGAAAATGCAAAATTCAAATGAAAGCAGGAAAGGACTAATCTGTTTTGATAAAATGAAATTGCAGGAATGAAATGCTAAGTTACACTTGCAGAACTAAAATTGCGGAATTGAAATTCTAATCCACGCTTGCAGAATTGAAATTGTGGAATTGAAATGATAATCTATGAAAGTAGGAAATATCTAATCTACAATTGCGGAAATGAAATGAAAGTAGGAAATGTCTAATCTACTTTTGCAGAAATGAAATTGCAGAATGTAAATGAAACAACTACTCTACTCTTGCTGAAATAAACTACTTAGCAGAAGGTTGTAGTAGAAAAGAGAAGAAAAGCAGCAATCACCAATACTCTGATGCTTCCCTGGCAACGGTGCCAAAAATATGGTGGGCTCTAGTATTGCAGCAATAATGCTGCAACTCCTAGGTCTCCCTTCTTTACTTTTATCAACCCGGTAGTTCGTAACAAACTTGGAAGCGACGGTGTTGTATGCACAAGTACTAGCTCTTGTCGTGGTTGTCACTTGATCAGTTGGCACAAGTTCGCTAGGAGCTTAAGCCAACTTCTATGAGTTCTTAGAAGAAGCTTTTAATTGTGGTGGAAGAAAGCTAACTCAAATGAGGCTAGTCTACTTGCAGAAAGAAGTTGAAAGGTGAAAAGAAATGCAAACCCTAAAAAACCCTAGTTTTACCGACTGACCCTACTAGTGCAAGAAAAGAAATGAAAGCGGTGGAAATGGATGCCATTGACTCTTGGAAAGGTAAAATGCATGTGACTAGCTAATTTGGAAGTAAAATATGGAAAAAGCATATTTTTGTATTTTTGAGTAAGTTGTCAGAATTATTATGTATGTGCTTTAACTATTTTTTACTGTGCAGAGGTTGATTGGCAAAAGGAAATGCTTGCAGGTCGTTGGGAAGGTGAGAAGAGGGCCTAAGGGGTCCATAGCACCCTTCCAAAGAGTTTCACAGTGATTGGATCTGAAGAAACCGCCTTCATGAGCTTTTACAGGAAGTCTGCAGGGGTTCTAGAAGATGTTTTGTAGCTTCTACAGGATGTTTTGTAGCTTTTACAAGATGTTCTACAGGATGTTCTGAAAGCGAATTTTGGACGATTGATGGTAGAATAAAGGTGAAGAAGTGGGTATGGAGGTGAGATAAGGGTGTGAGGAGGTCTAGGACTTGGTGAATGAGGATGAGGAGTGGTTAAGGCGATCAGATTTGGTTCAACGATGGAGGGAGCAAGGTTGCACAAAGATATGGGAATTAGGTCAAATTGGAAAAGGGGTGGCAAATGAAAGGGAGGAATCTAAGTTTGGGGGTTGGAGCAGGTTGTCTGATGGAGGAAAGGTAGGTAGGAAGGCATCACAGGTGTTCTGCACACTAGTTTCGAAAACTAACCAAACAAAGCCTATGCAAACCGAAAATCTATCTATTTTGACCTATTTTGACCTAGAAACCAAAAACATGATGAACATAAGGTTATTGGTAGAAAATCATGCAAGATAATTATGGAAACTAAGCAAGAATAGATTCTAAACATGCAAGTACAATTGGTATCAACTTTCCTAACTAAAAATCTAACACTAGTAATTGCATGAAGAGGAAAACATAGTGTTTTTGTGGCAGCAAGGACACCTTGGTCTCAGCTCATGGTCCCAAGGGGGGAGAGGTGAGATCAAGGGTTACCTGATGAAATTTTTTGAAGATCTTTTCTGTAACCAAACTATCAAATCAATCTGAAGCATGAAAAGCTATTTTAATCATAAAAAACAACCTAAGTAACAAAGCAACATTTTAATCTAGATAACAGAAATTATTCTGTGAATGCAGCAAAGACACATAAAAGTACACAAAGGAGGTACTCGCACTTGGGTTTTTCCCAACCCCAAGAGCTAAAACCTCCTAAGGAAGATTAGAGCTAGTGCAAAGCTGGATTCATCTTTATTGATCAAAAGAATAGTTACATCCCAAAAACTATCTACAAGAAAAAGCTCGAAAATGTGCTGATACAGAGCTGCACTAAAGTGCTAACCTACTGACTAAAATGTAACTACAATCTAACTAAAATCCGACTAAATCGTGACTAAAAACCAACTAACTGAAATGAGGCCCTAAGCCTTCTTATTTATACAAATTGAGGACCTCAACAACCCTCCTAAACTTTAGGGACTCGGTTGCTAAAACTTGCAGTTAACAGCAGTCCTACTTGACTTGCTTGGTTGCCACTTGTGCTCTGCATTTTTGATGGAGGATTCAAGTTAAGGGCTCATAAATGAAGGGGATACCTTCCTAAAAATCCTCTCCCTTGTTCTTCCACAAATTTGGCTGCCAAGTGCTCATTAAACCTTTGATTTTGTCTCAAAATTGACCAAAAAATCTGCATAAAGCACACATTAGACATGCTGGCATAATGACTAACCCAATTCACTCTATTAACATAAATATAATAAAAAACATGCAATAAAATAATGAGAATGGTGATTAGGTCGAATTAGGAGGTTGAATGAGCCCATATAATTACCCATTTCTGGGGCTCATCACTAATCTCCATAAAGATAAATATGATAAAGGGAAGGAATCTACAAAATGAAATAGAAAACAAAGCGTAAGTAAAAAGAGCTACTATACTCATGAAGATAGCGATGGCTTATCAAATAGTGATGAAGATAAAAATAGTAATGACTAGACTTCTGATGGCTTATGAAGATGGTGATTTTTTGGATGCTTTAGATGAAGATGATCTTTATGAAGAAATATCTAAACTCAAAATATATTTAGAAGAAAACAATATGATTATAGATACGTTGACATACCAACTTGTTGAAAGAGGAAAGCACAATGAAAATCTAGAATGTGAAACTGTGGGTCTAAGAAAGGATCTTGAGAAAACAAAATCTCTCAATATTAGATTTTCTAAAGGATCAGAAACCTTAAATGAAATTATCAAAGTGCAGCACTCTCCTCTTATAAAGACAGGTCTTGGATATACTGAAGAAACATCTCAATCATAGAAGTTGTCAACCTCCACTAAAAGCTATATTAATGCAACAAAGAGAAATAAACAATTTGACAATCCTCAGCAAAGGCATAAAGCATATCACCAGGTGAATCAGGCTCAATTTACTTCAAGGATGAGTAGAAGCCGCAATCAACATCAGGTAAATCATACTCAATTTGCTTCAAAGATAAATATCAATAGAAACTACAATTAATAGGTCAGTAGATTCTATAATCACAGGAACTTCTTTAATGGTCAATGTTTCTCATGCCATAATTTTGGACACAAAGCTGCTCAATGTGTTGCTTACAAAACTATCATTACTAGAGAAGCACAAAAACAAAGTAATGTGATAGGGATCAAGAAAAGTTCCTATAATAACTTTTCTCTTCCTGAAAATGAAATAGAATGCTCAATCTGTAACAACTTTGGCCATGAAGAATCTGAATGCAAGTGTAAATTTTGACAAATAGCTCAAAGGGAGCAAACTTCATTAAATCCCAAAATATGGAGAATGAAAAAAATGTAAACAAAAATATGTGGTATAGCCTTGTATGTAGATGGACAAGAAAACTAGTGGTACATTGACAATGGATGCTCAAAACATATGAAAGGTGACAAACAAAAACTACACTCATATAATGCCTTAAAAAAGGAAAAGAGTGTCTCATTTGGAAATGACACTCCTGCTATCATAAAAGGTAAAGGTTGTGTTTTCTTGAAAAAAGGGTTAAATATGGGAATGTTATGTATGTTGATGGCTTAAAGCATAACCTATTGAGTGTGAGTCAAATGTGTGATCAAGGAAATGAAGTAGTGTTTCGATCAAATGAATGTGTTGTTTGTGAGCTTGATACAGGAGAAATCATTATCAAAGGGACAAGAACTCCAAACAACCTATACATACTCAAGGGAGGACAACAACAGTGCTATCTCAGCAAAAATGATGAAAACTAGCTATGGCATAGAAGATTGGTGCATCTAAGCTTTTCTCAAATAAGAAAAGCATGCAGATTCTAGGTTGTTCATGATCTTCTAGAGATCAACATTCTTGAAAATACTATATGCAAATCATGTCAATTTAGTAAGCAAACCAGATCTCACTTCATTGAAAAGGAAGGGTCAGCTAGTAATCCTCTTGAACTTGTTCATACCGATACATGTGGACCATGAAGGAAAAAGTCACCTCGTGGAGAAGAATATTTTATATTGTTCATTGATGATTTTTACAGAATGTGTTGGATAGGTCTTCTAAAGCATAAAGATGAAGCATTTGAAAAGTTCAAAGCCTTCGAAGCTTTGGTTGAAAATGAATCAGATCACAAAATCAAATGCCTCAGATCTGATCGAGGAGGGGAATTTACCTCGGATGAATTCTTTGACTTTTCTGAACAACATGGAATAAAAAGGTAGTTCTCCACTGCAAGGACTCCTCAGTAAAATTCAGTGGTAGAAAGGATGAACAGAACTATTCAACAAATGGCTCGTGCTATGCTAGATGAATCTGGAACTCCTGCAACCTTTTGGGGTGAAGCTGCATTCGTCGTCATCACTATTCTCAACCAAGCAAATTTTTGGGTAAACATCACTCAAACTCCACATGAAATTTGGTATGGTAAGACTCCTACTATAAAATACTTCAAAGTTTTTGGAAGCAAATGTTACATAAAAAGGACTAATGAAAAACTTGGTAAGTTTGAACCCAGAGCAAATGAAGGTATTCTTCTTGGCTACTCTTCTCGAAGTAAAAGTTATAAATGTTACAATAAAATACTTGGGAAAGTTATTGAAAGTATTGATGTTGTGGTTGATAAAGCATGCAAAAATCCAAAACAGAAAAAAACTGAAGATTATGACAATGAAGAAGATGAGGATCAATTTCCCACATCAAATCACATTGATTCTAAAGAAGAAACCAATGAAGCACTGAAAGAAGAGATAATGAGAAGAAAAGACTCCATCCACATATGTTTAGAAAAATCATCCAAAAAGTTAAATTTTATGGGAAAAAGGGGTAGGTGTGCAGAATAGAAGAACCATTGCTGAAGCTTCAAGCTATCTAGCATTACTATCTTCAACTGAACCTCAAAATGTAAATGAAGCATGTAGAGATGAATGTTGGGTCAAGGCCATGAATGAAGAACTTGAGAAAATTAAAAAGAATAATACTTGGGAATTAGTTCCTAGACCTCATGAAAAGAATATCATAGGAACTAAATGGATATTAAGAAACAGGCTGAACAAAAATGGAGAAGTTATTAGAAACAAGGCCAGACTTGTTTGTAAAGGATATGCTCAAAAATAAGGTATATATTTTGAAGAAACGTTTGCACCTGTTGCTAGACATGAAGCCATAAGAATGTTTCTTGCTCTTTGTAGTTTTCAAAAATTCAAAGTGTACCAACTGGATGTAAAATATGCCTTTCTTAATGGGGACTTAGAAGAAGAAGTATATATTGAACAACCAGAACAATTCATTCTTGGACTAAGAATGATCCAAAACTTGTATGCAAACTCAGAAATGCTATCTATGGTCTAAAACAGGCTCCAAGGGCATGGTATTACCGTATTAACAAATATCCCCACCAACATGGTTTTTCAAATGGGTCAGCAGATAGCAATCTATATACAAATATGGACACTGGTAAATTACTAATAATTGTTGTGTATGTTGATGATATCATTTTTGGTAGCAATGAAGAGTCCATGAGTTAGCATTTTGCTTCAGTAATGCAACAAGAATTTGAAATGTCCTTGCTTGGTGAGCTTACCTATTTTCTTGTTCTACAAGTTCAACAAAATAAAGATGGTATTTTTCTTTCACAAACCAAATATCTCAAACAAATCTTGATAAAGTATGGCATGGAAGATTCTAAACTAGTATGTACCCCAATGGTAATAGGATGTAGTGTTAGCTCAAATTATGAATTAGAAGAAGTTAATCAACCAAATTATAGATCCATGATTGGCAGTCTGCTTTATCTAACAAGTACCTGATTGAACATCATGCATGCAGTGGGAATTGTTGGAAGATTCCAAGAAAATCCAAAGGAATCACACCTTCAAGTAGTCAAAAGGATATTCAAATATCTTCAAGGAACACAAAACGTTGGTTTATGGTATCCTAGATATACAAATCTTACACTTCATGCATATACAAATGCAGATTGGGCAGGAAGTGCTGATGACGGAAAAAGCACTAGTGGTGGTGCATTCTATATGGGTTCCAGGTTATTTTCTTGGTTTAGAAAGAAACAAAGTTCAATTTCATTATCTACAGCTAAAGTAGAATATGTGGCTGCTGCTTCTTGCTGCACACAACTACTTTGGATGATGCAAACCTTGCAAGACATTCAGATCACATGTACTCCTCCCATCTCCATTATATGTGATAATCCAAATGCCATCAGTATTTCAAAGAATCTAGTCATGCGCTCCAAGACCAAGCACATACCAATCAAATATCATTTCCTACGTGAACAAGTGCTTGAAAAAAAGGTCAAATTGGAGTATATTCCCTCCAAAGAATAGGTCGTTGATATATTCACTAAACCACTGCCTAGAGAGACATTTGAATATCTTAGACAAAAGTTGGGAGTAGTGTCTGCATCGTCTTGCTATTAAACCCTATTTTTCAAATAAAGGTGGTTATATGCGAGTTTCATGAAGCATAGTCGCATACATACGCTAGTTTCTATGGTCACAGTCATGTATATGTTGGTTTAAAGAAAAGAAATGGGCGAGACTCAAGAAAAAGGGGTCTGATATGGTTCTGTCAATTATTTTCTCCATTTGATGATAGTTTCAATCTTCTGATATATTAGTCATTATATTGTTGTTGATCACTTGATGTATATCTAATGGTGATGAAGCTTTGATATATCTTACTGACATATGCAATGATAAGATCTGACAGGGAATAGGTGGAATAGGTTTAGGGGGAGAACATGGTTGATGGTATTTTGGAAACTAATGATGGACATATACAGGTTTTTTATGTTGCTAAGAGATGCTTATGATGCAGATCATATATGGTGTATGATAGTTGATGATGATTATCATAGTCTTCTTTAAGTCTTTGGTCTTTGTTAAAAATGTCATGTAAAGACCCATGAGTCATATGATGTAATTTGTAACCCCACTATGCATGGATGGATGATGTAATTAACGTTTCTTGCTTTTGACATATATAAACCATTGATATATCCCCACTTGCCTTGGTGGATGAGTCAAATTTGGTATATCCCCACTTGGTTGGGAGATGGATGTATGTATGAGTCATTGGTGATAGGAAGGTCATTTGTGATGTATGTATAGAGTCATGTTCTTCTTTAAGAACATCTTTTTGTAGACTTTGCTCATGCTCAAGAGGAGCATCGAATCGATCATGGGAGCTTAATTAGCACACTTCAGCATATCAGATAATTCAGCATGCACTTAGGGGGAGCATGACCCTTTTGCCTTGATGTCAAAAGGGGGGAGTGACTTGGTGTGGTTGTTGCCATCAAGTCCAAAGGGGGAGATTGTTGGCATTATGATGTATGTGTTGTACTTGATGGAAACCAACTTGTAGCAGAACAACTTACTTATATATGGTAACTAGATGAATCTACAGAAGAGATATCAGATGTGATAGAATGCATGACAGTAGTGATTACAAATGTGATGAAATGTAGGGCAGCTTCAAGGAATCAGTTCAGAAGGCAACTCACTCAAATGAAATATCAGAGTATAGCAAGTAAACAGCAAAGAATTATAGATCACTTCATAGAATGAAGAAAGAGAGGTATATGCAGGTTGAACATTGACCAAACTGTGTATACAGGTAGGTTCACCATTGGCCAAGTTGCGTATACATACACACACACTTTCGTGGAAGGAAAAGCATGTATACCTTGGAAAACTAAATTTTTGGTCCGAAGTATTTGGTCCATGGTATTTTGATCCATGGTATTGGTCCAAGATATTTGGTCTGAGGTATTGACCATAGGTATTTGGTCCAAGGTATTGGTCCTAAGTGGTTTTGGTCCATGGTATTGAGAAAGGCCTAAAACTATAAAAGGAGGAAAAGATCATTACGCGAAGGTATGCAAATATCGAATATCTAATGAAGTGTGAGATCTAATATGTAGGTTATTGGCTTATGGTGTTGTGCTTGATCTAAACTAAGGATGAACCTTAGCGTTTGATAAGATCTAATGATGTATCAGGATCTCGAGGCTTGAAGTGAATTATCTTTATGTGGTTTGATCATGTATCTGAATAACTGGCACATGTTGTAGTCTGTAAATATGATAATCTGGGTATGACTGAAGTTTGTAATAGTTGTAATGTTTAAATCATCATTTATAGATATGTACACAATTTCGCTTTAGAAAAGGAGCGCATACATGATAGTTCTGCAACTCAAAGCCGCATATGCATCATAAATTTGATTTGTAGATCTGTACATTGGTTCGCCTTGAGGAAAGTGCGTATGCACACAAGTTCAACACATGCAAGCAATGTATGCCTTATAAAATATGTTTTAGTTGCTTCTGTTTTCTATTGCAATGTTTTGGGTTCTGGCTTCGGTTCTAGTTACTGTATTCTGGTGACAGCATTCTGAATGATCAGATTGATGGGTTGTCAAAATGTTTGATCGATTCAGTTAATGTTGGTTCAAAAGGAGATTTTTTAATGCAGATATATTTGATGATTAAATGATGTTGTTGATGGATCCAGTCTGAAAATTTATGAAACATGGTCCCTGGAAGAAAAGAGAAGGTTGTAGCCTTTTGTATGTTGACACCTACGTACTAGTAAACATATCAGCTAGTACAAGAGCTAGGGGGTTGTAGCTCCCTTCTAGTAGAAGATGGAGAACAAGAGAAGGTTGTAGTCTTCTGCAAGTAGAAGCCTGTGTACTGGTATAATACTGCACCAGTACAAAAATTGTAAATATAATTCTCTTATTATTAAAAGAAGACAGAGATGATTACAACAGGTGGTTTTCACCCACATTGGGTTTCCACCTTATATCTTTGTGTTCATGTGTGTTACTTATGTGTGATGATTTATTCTATTTTTACTGCACTATATAAAGAATTCTTGATATACTGGTTAAAGTTCAATGCATGATAATTTGGGTAAATCAAAAGATCTCTACATATACGCTAGTTACATTACGTACAGTTGCGTATGCGCGCTAGTTCACTAAGCTGAAGTAGCGTATACAAATCAGTTCTGAAAATTAAATTATTGATCTGATAATATTGATTCACGCCCCCTCTCAGTATTATTTCCAACAGGAAGTATCAAGGGGAGGCAAGAGATGAGGATGTAAAGAGAGTCATGAAAAAGGAAGACAAGGAACCACTATATGTCAGGGCAGAGCTAATAAGCCCAATTACTTTCATTAGCAAGCATAACATCATCTTGAATGATGTAGAGCTAGCACCCAAATAACTTACCACGCAGGAGAAAGCCATCTCACATTTTGAAGAAACACTCGAGCTACTAGGACTAGAAATCAAGCAATTCTACCAGAGGGGATGGAATTCTTTACCCCATGGTCTCTAGATCAGGGAGTATTATTCTCCTAAAAGGATGAGAAACGAATTAGAGAGGAAACCCATGTAAAAAAGACTCATGCAAATATTAAAAGTCTATTGGATTGGACTCAAGATTAGTCCACTCTTTCTGCTAGGCCTACAGGAAGGAAGAAATGAAGTAAAGGAGAGGAAGGATTTGAGAAAGATTGAAAATAATGCAGGCTTCTATTGTTAAGATGGCACACCATATGAGGAGCCTTGGGATGTCACGGAGGCAACAAGTGCCATGAAAGACATGGACATAGATGATTGAGCTTCTCTGAGGATGAGAAATAGTTTCAGTAAGGGTGATGATGAGGGTCATCAATAGGTACATTGCACGGGTCATAATGCCATCCTCCAACTTTAGAACTATCTCCTTCTCACATTTATTTGCAATTTTTGTTACATTATGCTTAGTGAGAGGGGTAAAATATGTTTTTTATGTCATGTGCCTAAGATGGTTTAAATGCTAGACATGGAGAAATTTTGAGATGATTTCAATGTAGGAGCTTGAAGTAGACATGAGGGAGATATTTTAGGAGGTTGTCCACTTCCTTAACTCCCTCAATCAACAAAAATCACTACACTCTCTCATCAACTTCAGGTGATTGGCAGCCAATAGGATGAGGTCATTGACATCCAATCAAGTGTTGTTAAAGGAGATCTAGATCCACCCTTCTCGAGTTTTGGGAGCCAAACATTACTATTTTCTATGGATTTGTTGGTAGCTACACTATTGTATAAATAAACATGCTAAATATCTCATTAGGATTTGAACTTTTTTTCATCTCATACGCTATTGAGATCAACTTCTTGATATTGTTATTTTTGACTAGTTATGTCATGTATTTCACATTGATGCAATGCTAATGAGAAGTTTCTTATTGATTCATCATTGAGTTAGTTTTAGAGGGCTAAGTCTCTTGGGTTTGTGCCCAACCCCAGTCGATTAGGTCACTCTTATGTATTTTTATTTCCTTTTTAGCTTAGAATTTTTATTAGTTTTATGCATTTCATTAGAACATAACACCTCAAAAGTCTTGTGATTGCAACCTCTATATCGTCTCTCTCATGGGAGCACGAATGGAAGAATTTACAATAAGAACCCAAAAATGACATGTCTATGATTTCTTAGAAGAAGTTCTATGCTAGTTATGTTTTTTTACATCTTCTTGCTATAGCTTAGAAGTTGATTTGTTGACTAGATCAGAGTTTTTGGCATAGATTAGAGAGTATTTAAATTCAACTCAGCTTTTCCACCATTGGTTATTTTATTTTGTGCATCATAAAAGAGTATGTGCATTTGATGTTTCAGGGCTATTTAGATCTTCAGGAAAGGGGCCTTTGACCATATATATCCAGGACTTCTTCACTCTCTTTGATGAACCCCAAAATTATGTTCTTGTGCTCATTCCCTTATGTCACCATGAGCAACCTTCTTAGTCTAAAAGAGGCCTCCCTGAGGTGTTAAGCTTGGATAGGTGCATTGGCCACCTTTCATCCATCTACCATAACCTCCATTCACCTTTACATCCCTTGATCTCATCATTCCTATCTTCCAAACCTTCTCGGTAGCCTTCCCATAGTATTACAAGCCTTCCTATAGCAATATAGAGCACCTATCACAACTTCCTTTAGCATGCCTGTAGTAGCCTGTTTTAACCCCTATTTTGACTTGTAATGAAAGTCTGACTTAGTTTAGGAGTAGGTTGACAACCAATTTGGACTCCATGATAAAGAGAAGCACCTAAGACATTCCAACAATCTTTTTTCTTGCACTACAAGAAAGAATAGCATTAGTTTCTTTATCACATATTTAGCACAAATAGAACATTTATTTATATGCAAGTGCAAATTAGATAGATGATGCATGAAATATTGAGTTATAATTTGGTAGGATAACTTCCTTCCTACAAATGGATTTGATAGCTATATTATTAATTACAAAATATTGTAGTTCCCATTCTATAGGTTGTATAGATCTCGTGTTTTTCATGAATTGATTTCGTAGCATTTACAAGTTAATAACATCTACAAGTTGAGGTCTAAAAATAATTTACTTTTTCTTCATTAGATATATCTTCTAAATCACACCTTTAGTAGTTAATTTCCTTCTAATTCAATAGAAACAATGGTCTTAGAGAACTATTGATTAAATGTCCTATTTGAAGGTGTCATTAGTAGAATCCCATGTACTGTGTATATAGCATTGTCACCTTAAATTTTGTATGAACCTCGAGTTGATAAATAGAGTTTAGGAGCCCTTGGGAGTCACAAAACTCTTGGTGCAATACCAGGGGTTGGCATAGCTTAGGAAATCAAGGGTTGGGACTGAGCATTGAGTCTACACAATGCATAGTTTAGGCTAGACTAGGCTTGAGGATTGTGTAGTTGAGGATCTACGTTGAGGGCTTCAACAATAATTTCTCTGACTGTGTAGCGATGGAAGGATAATGTAGATAGGTGATGATACAATTGTGTATCTTAGGAGCTCAAAGCTGAGGCTTGAGGACTAAGACTCCACAATACGTAGTTTGGTGATGACTAGAGGGAATGATTGCACATTTTTGGAGCTCAGGGGATGTGATTGAGCACTAAGGTTGCACAAAGAAAAGTTATGGGAGGGAGAGAGGTTGCACATTCCATAGTGTTAGGAGATGAATACCCTTCTTGAGTGCTGAGACTATGCACTACATAGTCTAGGCTTGCTGAAGGTCACTGAGTGACGAAGCCAAGGAGATTTCCCAATTTGACTAAGTATTGGATCAATGAAAGAAAGATAAGAAGAAGCATGACTATGAACATTATCACACAATTAAATCACTTGATAACACAACAAGGAACACTCATAACACATCAAAAACATCATTTCCTCAATGCAACAACTTTGCATTAACCTATACCAAGTGCAACACCAAAGATGCACTTTGTGATGACCGTGACGACACCTTTGCGACAATGCTTGAAACTTTGGAAATGAGTGAAATACATTTCACATGGTAATACCAACTCATTACATAAAGGTTACCCCTTCATACCAAAAAAATATATTTTGTGCATTGTACAACACTCCAGATGCTAAAAGATGACACTTTGATTTTCTTGCAAATGGGACAAGGAAACTTAGAGAAAACACATGCAATAACTCTTAATTATTGAGATGCCAACCTGCAAAGTAGAAGTAGGGTCTGAAATTTGGGTGCAGGCCAAAATTTTGGAGGGTTTTGTAGCAACTACAACACTTGGTGACACATTGGTTGAATTACAACTTCTCTACATTGGTTAATTGTTTCGTGGAGGGTCTATTTCTTCAAGGAGTATTGATTAATCATGAAAATCAATTTGGTTTCCACACTTCCCTCATGAATAAAAATAGTACCCTTTGTCCTTTCTCTATTGAATGCAAACATAAGACTAGAAATATCACAATGTTTTGAAATAGGAAAGAGTAATATAGTTCGTGAGCTTTATATTTCCAAAGTATATTTTTTTTCTCTGATGTTTCTCCCCTGCCAGCAGGCCTGCATAGGAACCTGATGGAGTCACTACAAGAACACAAACATTGATCCAATTTCAGTGAGCTTGGGAAGTACCTTGAGAGAGTCTATTGCTTCACCTCCATACGCATGATGACTTTATCTTCTTTCACCATTTATTTATGTAATTTATATAGGACTATGCATAGGCACTTATTTATTTCATCGGAAGAAGTGTGATCCCAACTTATTGAGAGTAGAGGAAGTTGTTCCTCGAGAGAAGCATATAAAGACCTCTAATTTAGGTTTTTTTGTTTATAGTTTTCCCATCATCCTTCTCTACACTATTGTATAAGCGTGGAAACACGGAAACAAAAAGATTCTTTAGTTCATGGAGATCATGCTACACCTTTTCTAAATATGGTGCTTATAAGCATCTGAGCAGGACTCCATTGTGGTTCTTTCTAAAAATCACCCCATGCACCAACTAGTAATATAAAGATTTTAATCTGACTTCCCTCTTTTGTCATGTGGAAAAATCAGAGGGAAAAGTACCATGCTCAAGAAAATGTCAAACCTGTTTGTACAAAGAGTTTGAGATATTAGTTGGGGTAGGTCACTAAACATTACACATCTCGATCTCCTCCTCCTATCTAGATGAATCATTTTCTCATGTATTCATTTCTTTTGCTTCTAGACGACGTAGACCATGGCCCTTGATAGTGTGAACTAGTTTGAATTACAAATGATACTCTTGGAAACCAATCATCTTATTTTCTCTTCTCTCACCCAATGTTTTTTGGACAAACAATGATCTTATTGCTGGGTATGGTACAAAGATAATACAATGATTCTTCAAAAGATAGCAACGGAAGTGACTCACCACCTTGTATACGTCATAAGCATATTTATCAATGGCAGGATAGTTGAGGTCAGGTCCTTGTAAGCTAGCACTGATAAAGGATATGGGCCGCTAAAGCTTTTAATAATCTTTCTATGTATGAACAGTGGCAAGAGAAGTATTAGAAGAAAAGGTGTAGAGCAAGAACTCCTTGCTGAAATTTGGGTTTTGTAACGATGGTACTTCTACGATTACTTATTTAATATAAGAAAATGCATCATTTTCGCTTTATCCTAGTTGTATATTCCATGCTTCTTAATCATCTCCTGCACAAGTTTCACTATTTGGGCATAATCAGAGATGAACTTGCGGAGAAAGTTTATCTTCCCTAAGAATGAATAGATGGATTTCTTGTTCAATGGGAAGGGAATATACATGATATCCTTGGCCCTTTTAGGTTCCACTTTAATCACATTATTTACTATGATGTGGCCCACGAAATTTCCCTCAGACACTGGAAAAACACTCTTCTTCGGATTAAGAGATATCCTGTATTTTTTACATCGCATAAGAAATTGCTTTAGGTGGTGCAAGTGATTAATTATCTTCTTTTAAAACATTGTGACATTATCAAGATAGTTGAACTATTTCATTTGTTTTAGTGCATAGGTTGTTGGAGATGTGTTGTATCAGTTGTTAGCATCATCTCGCCCATGTGGACAACTCCGCCAGACACTAGAAAGGTTCATCCTTGTAAAATTCTTATAATGATTGTTGCACTTGTGTGGACTATTCTGCTGGTTGTTTTACATGCTATCTATTCACTTTGTGTTTGTGACTGCAACATCCATGCGAACTACTTTGCTAGAAGTTATGCATATCCTGCTATGTTGTGTGTCTCTAACTAAGTTAGGACTATTCCATTTCGGCTTGAGACCCTCTCTCACGGTCTCCTTGTTAAGTGAACTAACTTAGGCACAAATTACACTAAGCACTCACTAGGCACACAAACCTCGTTGTTTGAAGACTAAGTATACCACTCTTATGTGCTGACAAGTAAGAGCTAAGGCATATCTTTAAGTTAATGGAAACTAGGCCATCATACCCGATGGAACCCCTAAACCAAACGGTGTGAGGTCTAGTTGGGACTTCATACCAGGGAGATCCCCTAAATTTTGGCGGGTCCAAAACCATCAACACCAGGTAAGATTGTTCCATTCATTTAGCTATTGGATCGTAAAATTCATAATGGTCCTCTTGAAAACCTCGAAATCTTGGAAAAGGTGAATTTTCAATTAGACGAGTGGAATCACGATGGGAATATTGTAAGGGAAAATAGATATGATCATTCTCAATAATCATGCCAAGACAGTGAGGACCTACCATAACCATCAGTTAAGGCTAAAGTGCCTCACCTGCTTGATAAAAATCTTAATAGAGAGATGTTGAACAATGAAGATCAAGGGGTGTGAAACAACTGTCATTGGATGTGCTAATTGGAAGTTGACAAGATGGCTGAAGTCACCAAAGATATAATAATGATCATATGAGATAATTAAAGAATCATATTCCTAGTTTTCGATAAACAAATAAAAATCAATTTGAATAGTCTCATGAATTCTCTGAATAATTGAACCAAGTTCCTTACGAGACAAATATGACAAACCTTTTTCCTGCAACTGGTGAAAAATTGTACAAGAATACTAGTTATCGAAAGAGTTAAAACAGTATGCCAACAACATAAATACATGAGTCTAGTTGGGACAATGTGAACAGAGAAGAACTTGATTCGTGAGACAACATGTGAATTCATTATCACTCAAGAAGATTTATGGTGCAATGAGAGGACAAATTTGCAACATCAAATACGAAATAAGACCTAGGAGCTGGCCATTAAGGGATAAGTTTTATAAGTATGATTGCTTTGGGAAAAGATAGTCATTGGAATGATCAACTTCATAATTCCATGACTCTATGAGAGATGCACATTCCCGACCCAGGTTTGATGTGAGATATTTGCATGAAGATGAATGAACTATAACACATTCTTGAATTCTGTCAAAAGTAAAATCTTGAAAATTTTAAATGTGGCACCTAAAATACCAAACATTTTTTCACAAGGAAATTTAGATCGATTCAAGCCATGCAGAGATACAAATTATGTGAGAGAAACAAGATCTGACTTAGTTTAGGGGGCTTACCATAGTTACCAGAACCTGACATAACCATCAATGGTAGTTGAAGTTCCTTGACTCCCTAGAAGGTCCTGAAACTTCCCAAGATTCTAGAATCATGTTTTGAAGGCTGGATCAGATCATGCATGGTTTGAGGATAACTGCTATTGCTGGTTTCAGTAACACCTCTTCTCATCAGAGAGCAACCATCTCTGTCACAAATTTTACTGGAATTTTTCAACTTCAACAACTGAATTTCTCAAGTCGAAAGACTCTTCTGATCGAAAATTGAAAGACAAATGAATCAGTGAGATCTCATGAGAAATTTCATTTGAATATTTGTCCTCATGCAAGAGAAGAGATGATGAGGGGTGAGAAGGGCTCTCTATGATTTGACTGCTTTCAGTTTCATCATGGAAAACCTCACTACCTTGTGTCCATTGAGGGGATAACTCATCAGATGAAGAAGCAAAAGAGCATTGAATATCTTCATTGCAAGTGGATGCATTAAAAATGGTAGGACACAAGGGATAGTGAGGAAAAGAGGAAGCTTTGATATGAACATCTTATTTTACCAAACAAGATTATAGATCCAAATTAGAATCTCCACGAGAATATGAAATATCATGTGATGTGCTTGGGCATTCGTCATGGAATACATCAATAGAGTCATGATCATTAGAATGATTACTACCCAATGCTAGGGGTTGATTGAAAGAAATTATTGCATTAGATTTTCTACCGAGATTAGCAGATTGAGAATAATCCAATAGTGGAAACTCATTATTTTGACATGGAATATTTTGAAAAAGAGAGGAAATATTGAAAGCATCTCCAGCTTTTTGCTTCTCTATCTATGTAATATGACTGCATTTTACCTAATCGTAATTTGAGCTAGTAGCTTGAGAATCAGGAAAATGTGAAGAACTAATTAGTGGAGTAGATTGATCAAGCGAGTCGTGGTTAAAAGAATGAGGATATGTAGATGATAGAGGATAACAAAACTTTAGATTATCTTTGAGACTAGAGTTGTGAATGGTGACATCATCTTGTAGAATTGAGTAAGCATTCACTGTAGGCTTCATTAGCCATTCTAGGATTTCCTCCATTGAATATCAGTCGTGAAAAGTGGAAGAAGAATGAGACGACGAACTGGGGATTTGATTTGTAGATTTCCTAGTTTTACAACAACCATAAGAAGTCACCCACATCGAGACTAGAAAGGGAGTAGGACAAGGAACACAAGGGGTAGTAAGCTCCTCATCTGAAATTTTAGGTGTCTTGGGATTCACAAGAGTTGGGGGAGTGGAAAAATAAGGTTGTTTAGGTTCACCATATGAAGAGACAAGAACCAAGTGCTCAAACCCTTGTTTCAAGAAATTCCAATTCAGATGCTTTTTTATGAATTTCATAATAGAGGTGAAGGAATCAATTAGAAAAATCCTCAACTGATTCATCAGGATTCATTCTTAAAATATTGATTCTTCCAAAAACATCTCAGTAGTAATACTTATTGAACATTATGAAGCTCCTTGGAAAGCTGGTCAAGTGAATGGACAGAAGAAATGGGTAATGTATGACACAATCAATTAACATGGCCTTTGAATGTGAGGGTGAGTTATCTATTCATGATATCTTTGCAATATATTTTGTTAAAAATACAAAGACGTACAAATTGAAATAGATGTTCATGAAAAGTTGATTCATCCTCATTATCAAACTTAAATTCGGACAGGTTATGAATAAATTCTACAGGGATGGTATAATTAAGATCTCTAGAAAGACATCTCAGGATTATGATTTGGGGAAGAGAAATTCTAGATAAGAGATTCAAACCAGACTCAATGAGCATAGCCTATCATCTAGACCTCCTTCTAGCACCATTGTGTTGGCGGTACTGGAAATTATTCAACCAAGGGGATCTCCTTGATATGAAGTCCCAATCACACCTCACATAGTTTGGTGTAGGATTCTCATCTAGTATAAAGGCTTAGTTGTGAGATCCTTAAATATTTTCCTTGGATCTAGCTATTAGTATAGGAGAGTGATGCAATGGTATCTTAGAAAAGAAAGCGAAGTGTACCTGGTGAGTGTGTAGTTGCAACTGCGTGAAGGTTCTTCTACTGCAAAGGTGAGAGAAAAGTGAGCCTCTAAGTGAGAGGGAATAGTACTACCCAAGAAGACACACATATGAACTAGAAGTCTTTGTCTAACATCTAACTGAATAATCCATAGTGGGTGCAACAACCATTACATCCAACAAACAAGGAAATATTTGTCTAATATCCTCCAGAATAATCCACAAGGATGGGACAAGAATAACAACCATTACAACACATTATCAATAAGATAGGAACTAAAATAACTGAAATAGTTTAACTATCTTAGTACATTTGAAAGCAAACATGAAATACAAACGTCCACAAAATAGTCTTACAATCATTCGTAGTCCATGCATGAAGAACGTTGTGGCCTGAAAAGGCTTTTTTCGTTAAAAAAAAGTTCCAAGACACATGTTTACAATGTACATCAATAGACCTAGTAGTGGGACATTGGAGGCACTCCTTCCTTGTCAAAGGGCTAGCTGATCTCTCTAATGCCTTGTAGGAGGATCCAAGGTGAAAAGTCCTATGATCATACAATGAAAGGGTATATATAACTAAGGGATGATGCTTCCCCCTTCTCACTCTTTGACTACCCTCACGAATTTTCACCTTCCTATGACTTTTCAACTTACATGACTCTTCATATTCATGTGTTTCCTTTAGAATTCCACTTTAGAATACACTTGGATACAATAGACATGGTCCAAAATATTGATGTGGCATATGACTACTCATGACCTCACATGACATGACACTTCTGACATGGACTGCTTGATGATGTCAATGTCAGGTCACTATTGTTGTTGAGTGCTAGATGTATACTTGGATATGATTTCTCTTCTCCGCTACATGGCTTGGTAATGTAAAGTCTTCAATGATCTTAAGTCTTAGATGGTAGTTGAAAACATGTGTCCCTTTGCTTCCCTGTGATAGATCCACTTGTGAGTTCAGCTGCAAGATAATCTTTAATCATGATTCTCTCCTCCTTTTCCTTCTTCATCATCTCTGCATCACTTGATAGTATACCTGTTCTTGCAATTCACTCATGATGGAATGAAATCAATTTGAACACCCCCTAGTCTAAGGTGATGCATTATTATCCATGAAATAAGCCTGAGACAGGTCACAAGCTGGGAGAATGGCCTAGTGACTACACATTGCGCAGTTCCACAAGATAGGGGGAGACCTTGATCACTGAAAACTGAGGGAAATTTCTTTGCGGTCCTCAATGAAGGAAAACTTTTAACAGTCCCACTAATGGAAAAATTTGTGCAGTGCCCACTGAGGGAAAAAATTGTGTAGTTCCCATTGAGGGAAATATTTGCACAGTGGCCACTAAGGGAGAGTATTGAATAGTTCAAGAAGGCATCAAAGGTTGTGGTGTGGGTCCATGGGAGGAAAAACTTTGTAGTTTCAGGAAGCAAGGGGGATTGGACAATAGAGAGGCCTAAAAGGAAGATCTGTGCAATTTCTAAAGGCAGTGAGCTCCGGCTAAGGGAAGGGCACTAGAGGAAGCATTTGCATAGTTTTGGAGTCCAAGGGAGGCTAGACTCTATATCCATTATGTAGTGCAATTAGGAAGGGAAAATATCTAGGGTTGAAGGTATGAAGTGCATATTTCAAGGTAGACTAGGAGGCACAACTGCAATTATGGAGGTCATGCAAGGATGTTGAACTCTGGAATTGTAAATAAGAACAACCCTAGAGGATAGTGACTACATAATGTGTAGTTCTAGTGAGAAAGGTTACATCCAAGAGGGTTTACACCACACAATGCATAGCTCAGTCAGGGCTTAATGAAGCTAAGTTTCCCAGTCGGGAAGATTTTGCGAAAATGGCTAAGTGCAGGAATGTAGATGGATTCGTGATGAACTTGAGTTGTGATCACACACTTTTCATACTTGGGCAACATGACAACATAGATAATTGAAACAAAAAAAAAACATTCTCCTCTGTGTGACTACGTCAAGACAAGATGTGACAGGTGTGACACTTAAGATAGAATTTGGGATGACCATGACGACACTTGTGCAACAACACTCAAGACTTTGTGTATGGATGTGAAAAATGTTTACAGGATTAGGAAAACTCATAAACACAAATACCAACCTTTGAAACCACAAGAAAAGGGCTCATAAGCATAATACAAGAGACCAACATGCCAACATACAACAATTAATCCAACAAGCAAAAGGTACCAAAGAACTTCAAGAAAGATCATGGAATGAGCTCGAGTGTTTCCAAAAATCAAGGAAAAGGCCAAGGAAGGCTCTGAAACTTGAGTGCAAGCCAAAATTTTGGAGGGTGTTGCAGCAACCATAGTATGTTGATATGTTTTGTTCGATCATAAAACTTTGGATTCTTGGCCATTTGAATTTCAAAAGAGTTGTCGACAAATATAGGAGTTAAAGCTTTTTGTTTCTCCTCCAAATATTCAAGTATTTTTCAAATCCAAATGACTTATTTTGTAGGTTCAGTTGCTGCAACATATTAGGCTTTGATGGTAAAATTAGTAGGAACAGATTGCTTGTGTGATCACTAATTGATGGTTGTTGATCCAATATTCATCAAATAACTAGAAGTAGAGACTCCATTTTCCCTGTCGCCATCAAATTGAGAATCTGAATGACCAGGAAATATGGAAGTCTAAGACTTTGGAGTATTTGATGCTATATCTCTGGGTTCCAGTTAAATATTTCAGAATTATTTTTGTTTCTACTCAATTCCCCTCACAAGGTTGATGCATAAATCTGGAAATTATTCCAACAACAAAGGTTATATCAAGATGAGTAGTAGATAAATAAATTGAACTTCCAACAAGTTGGTTGTACTTTGTTGGATCTTCAAATAATTTTCCTTGTTGTAAAGTCAGTTTCAAATTCTATTCCATTGGAGTAGCAACAAGATTACAATCCATAATATCATATTTGTTCAATAACGTTTCAACATATTTCTCCTAAGAGATAAAAATATGTTGAGGTTTTTGATCAACTTCAATTCCAAGATAATAAATAAGTAAACCTAAATCTTTCATATCAAAAACATTTTTCAATTCCTTATTAATAGATGATATATATCCATCATTGTTTCCTTTAATAATCAAATCATCAACATATACAACTAGATATACAATTTCTCTTCCAACTTTCTTAACAAAAAGAGTTGCATCATCTATGTCAAAATTCTTATAATTCAACTTAAGCATATGTTCAGTTAGTTTCTCATACCATGCACATGGTTCTTGTTTAAATCCATGCAAAGACTAATAATTTGCATATATTGTGTTTCTTCTATTTAATAGAATAACCTTCTGGTCGAAACATGTAAACATCTTCTTTTAAATCCCCATTTAAGAAAGGAGTTTTAACATCCATATGATGATTTTTCCATCATTTCTAAGTTGTAATATCTAAAAAAGTTCTAATAGTACTGTTAGGTTCCTATAATAATGGGGATCATAATTTTGAATTGACTATGTTAGGTCTTGTAATATTGTACATATCTTTTCTTTTTGCAAATGTTTTCCATATTAAAAAATGAAAAGAGGGTATGTCCTAAAAAAATAGCCAAAGGACCAAAAGAAAGAAGATCACACTGATATGAAATATGAACCCCACAAAAAGAAACAAAAATAAATTCTGAAATTGTTGCACGTTCAAATGCCACTACTCTTAATTTACTTTTTGCAAGTAAAATTGTGTGCATCTTGTCCAGAATGCCACAATTCATGACAATCACACAGTTCAATCTTGATTACTCATGCTTTAAATTTTATGGCGTTATAGTTAGTGAAAAAAGATCTTACCAAACCATTTCATCTTGGGAGATCATTAGTAGGTAGAGAATAAAATGAGCTCATTAGTTTAATCTGAGCCATTGTAAGATATAAGGTTAGAAATAACTTAGTTTTCTTATAAAAATAAAAATAAAAGGGGTCGGCAATCTCAAATGTACCTAATAAAGGAGATAAAAATGGTAGGGTAAATAAAGGGTAGGTAAAATAGGTTTTGAAATGCATAAGGTTGCTAACTCAAATGCACCTTCAACATGCTTAATCATATGTTTCATCAGTAGGAGGAGTTATCAAAGAAAGAGGACATTCATGAAGGTTATATATTACTTCGGGTATTTACCCTAATGTTCTATATAATCTTAGTCCTGAATATTAAATCTCATTCACTAATTTCGCTTCATTCACTAAACCCCTTACATGTCTATTTTATTAATTTCCTCCCATTCATTTTTTACTTCACACTCATTCCCTAAGTTATTTGATTCATAAATTACCCCTTATTTACATATTCCCTTCATTACCCCTTCATTACATTTCATTCCCTAATATTTTTCCCCTCCTAAAAACCCTTGTTCCTTTGAAAATCCCTTCCCCCTTTACTTACTCCACTCGATAAAGTTTAAATAAAAGACTTCTTTTAATTAGATTTAGCCCCCACTTCATAACTCCCCGACCCTAACATATATTATTAAACCTATCATACCCCTCCGCATAAAATATCCAAGGGTCCCACCTATCATAACCCCCTAACTCTTCCATTTGTTTGATTGCTATTTTCACCCCCTAGCGTTTGACCTTTAAAACAAAGGAAAGGTTGTGAAATGGGTGGTTTCACCCATCCGCTCCCCTGCTATGTGGTGCCACCACATTGCATCACATCCCCCACACCCAAACCACCATACCACCTTTTGCTGATGCGATAAATTGCAAAACTGCCTCCAAGAATTGTGCAATAAACCACCCTGCTATGTAATTAATTGTCGCGCTATGAAAAACTTGCCAATTCCCAAAAAACGTGAAATAACAAAAAACCCGAGAATTTGTTATTTCACCATTGCTGTTGAACTTGCAGAAAATACCAAAAGTTATCACCTCGCTGAAACAGAGACTATGTTGCCGCTTGGACCCCTCTCCAATCGAAATTCATTATTTTCCAAGTAATTCTAGTACTCTACTCCATCAATTGAACTCAAAAATTGATAAATTGAACCCACTTAATGGCTTCTCAGAGCATTCTAGTTGTAAACCCTCTTCAACCCCCAGTAGAAGATGTTGAACACCCACCCTTGGCAGATAAAGACTATAAAATTGTTGATACAATGACAGATTCAGACCTTTTGGAGCTCCATTATTGGAGCCATGACAAATACACTGACCGGGCTAATGATATCCATCTGTGGGAGTCAAATTGCCTAAATACATATTCCCACAGACCTACCAGTTCCTTGAAATCATCAAAATATGCCAAAAAAACTATTTTCCAAATTAAAGAGCCATAGTCACCCCAACCCAAGAAATCCTATTTATTGTCACTACTCAATCCAACAATAAAATCTTGTAAATTCAACCAAAACCAGAGGGAATTCCCTTCTCCATTGAAACCCTTACTGAGATTTAACTAAAGCTAGACTTTTCTAAGAGGTCTCAAATCTTCCAAACTATTAGAGTCGGTCTTGTCAGTCCTTTGTCAGAGATCAAAACTCTTTCTGCATCTCATTTTTAGGTGTCTCACTCAATTCACTCCGCTAGAGGGATGCCATAATATGATGGAAGGGTCTTGTCAGTTCATTCCCCTCATGTCTTGTACCTGCTGGATTAAGTATTTTCATCAAAGTTATTAAAATCCATGACAGTCAATGTTTGATCTTTTAATGGACAAGACTCATTTCATTCATTAGGTCTAGGGTTCGCAAATTGTTGTTCTCAAAGTGCTTCAATAATACTTGCAGGCCAGAGGAAGGTTCAATAATTCACTCAAATGATGTTTCTGAGCACGAAAAGATGAATTTTGGAAAATGGAGGATTTTGTCCACAATAGGCCAAGGAAGAAAAACCTCCTTCACTTTTTACACAAGTGTCATGGTTTTAGAGAAATGTAAAAAATACAGTTGCCTCAGGAGAATTGATGCACCTCTAAAGTGACCTTGGGAAACTCAAGTTTTCTCCTAGATTGGTTAGCCAAATGACTTGCTTGATTATTAAAATGGTAACTAGACACAAAGAGCTTTCCAATGAGTTATCATGAGCTCAATTTCGATTTGAGGAACACCTTTTGACCAGTCTCGAGAGATTTAATTTTTGATAGGACAAATGAACACAAAATTGAAAAATTCTAGTTGGGTTAGAAAGGAGACTTAAAGAACTTTCCAACTAGCTATCATGCACCGAATTTTGACACTGAAAAAGCTTCCAAAATTCGCATGGAAAAAGGTGTGGCGCACAGGGACGGCGCGACACACTGGGAGAAATTTCCAATGTATATTTACACTGGCACAACGCACATGGGAGGCGCGGCGGACTGGGCTAAAAGGCCTGAATTTCATTGAAATCTTCCTCCAAATTGCAAATTATTCATTCCACAAGTAGGTAAAGCCTCCATTTTGGTGTTTCATCCAAGTTTGTGCTAGGGTATGGTGGTTTATGGATGCTAACGATTGAAACAAAAATTCAACCCTTTCATTTTGAAATCCTCACATGTAAACTGCTGCATAGGGTTTCAAAACTTGTTCACCACCAAGGTTACTATTTTCCATTATTTCTCTTATCCTTAATTCCCTTTGTTCCTTGACTAGATTGTTCCCCATCCCCTAAAGTTACTAAACCCCTATCCTAAATTCCCTTTCCCAAAACTTTCAAAGGTGAAACCCTAAACCCTATCCCACACATAAAATCCCTCACAACCCTCCTAGATTTCCCAAACAAATCTCTCCCAATAGTCCCTAATCCCTCATTATTTTTCCCTCCCCTTACTGTCCCTCATGTCATTATTTTCTCTTGGTGACAAAGGTTAAGCACATCATCGAAGGAATTACAAGATAGTGTGGCATATCAACACCTATATGCCCAAGACAGTTTGTCCACCAGCAGACATGACATCTGATCCATCATATGATCATGAGGAAGAGACACACAATGATTCACCAAGAAAGGTACATGCACCCAGGAGGCCTCATAGAGGTGGCAAAACATCCGTGAAGACCAGAAGGCTGCCGAACGAAGCGTATATGAGAAGACACCCATTCAGCAGGAGATAGAGGTTGATCGAGAGAGTTGGCTCGAGAGGATCAACATCCACTTAGAGGAGCTATTGGCGAAAGTAAACAAGGACAAGTACATCCTCAGGCACATGAAAAACCATTATTGGCCACGCAATCATGTTTGCAAGCCACGAATAAGGAATTTAAAGGCAAAACTAAAGAAGGCATTAAGCAAGAAAAAGAGGAAAAGGGAGCATGATCATCTTCAGATATTGGCTAAAGCCTCTTTAGCTTAGCATGACATTTGATGGAGAAGCTCGAGCCCAAATTTCAAGAAATTTGGGGCAATTTTGGCATTTTGACAAATTTTGGTACAAAAGCAGGGTTTTTCTCCTTGTGGCGCGGCGCTTATGATAAGGAGATCCAAATCATGAAAGGTTTACATTTTTAGATTCAGCACAAAAATTTAAGACTTCTGGTGCATGGCCAAGAAGTTTGGGCAAGTTTTGAGTCCCCAGGAGGTCAAAAACACTCAAAAAATGACCTCTCTGCCCTATTTTGACACACAGGAAGCAGTCTTGGGAGATTGAATTTTTGGAGGGGAAAATGAGCACCAAATTTAGAAAGTCCACTCGGATTAGAAAGCAGATAGGCAGGGCTTTCTAACAAGAACACTTGGGCACAATTTGGACTTCCGAAAGTACCTCAAAGTCACCTCCAATGTGGCATGACGATACAGTTTTGGGCGCTGCACACAGGGACCCAAAGGCCAAAATCACTTCCGCTCCGCGAAGTTTCGATTTGCGATTTTCTCCAAGTGGGCCCGCTCATTTACACTACATTTTTCCCAACACCTAAGGCAAAGTTTAAAAAATTATTTTCACTAAAGGTTGGCTTCTATCCAAGTGGAAAAAGGAAGGCGAGCAGTCACCCAAACAGTTTGTCATTTTTGTAACGTTGCACCTGTCACTAATGGTTGGCTTTCCATTTCTAGTTTTTAATGATTTAAAAAATTCCCCAACTTTGGGTCATTCCATTTCGCAATGGAAAAGTATATTTATTGTATGTAAAACCATTTGCAAAGGGTTGGTTGTTTTTTCTGGGAGTAGTGGGAGAGAAAACTCAGCTCTGCACTGCACATTTTGGCCAGGGAATTAATAAAATGACGCAGCTCTAATTCATGAGATTCATGTGGTATGATGTTTAGAAGATGTTTCTTCTTTTTGTTTCATGTATGTATTTGTTATGTTTTATACATTCCATTCATAACCATTTCCAGTTGAATGCTTTAAAGTAAGAAAGGCAGAATCCAGTTTGCTGCTCTGCCTCGGTAAGGTATTCATGTTGTATGTTTATTCTTATATTTGAAAAGGATTCATTTTCTATGCCCTTTTCAACCTCTTAACAGTCTTTCCATTCCATATTACTTCAATCTTACTGCTAAACCTCCTGCCTATCTTGCCTCACGAAATATTATGTGTCCTTTATTTAATTTCCCAGCTCAGGTGTTCCTTTGGTCCCTTACAGCTGAGAAAATTCAGTCACTCAAAAATCACCTTTTCCACATCTATTTACTAGCCTAAAATTAGTATTTCATTTTGAGTCATCTCAGACTTTATTGTGTACTTTTACTGAGTGTGACCCGGAGAGAGCCCTCTCTTGTTCTGGTAGGCCTAGCTACCAGACTGAGCGTGGTTTGTGGTTACCTTGAATTTTGCCTTCCTTCAGCCTAAGGCAGATTTAGGCACCAACATAGTGGTGACTCTGCTGGGGACAAAATGGTTTGCTTGTAGATTTTCCTGCCCGAGGACATATCTCAAGTTCAGATTTGATGGTTGATGGTGGACAATGATCAGACAGAAGAAAGTTGAAATCATTCACCTGGTGACTCCATTCACTAAAGAACCCAACAATCAGTGCTTCATGGTGACTCCACTGGAGACTAACTCTTTCTCTGCGAAAATGGAAGGATCTTACACAAAGTTCGGGTATCCAAAGTGGAATGGTATATAGGACCTACTCTGCTTTCTTGTGAATTACTTCTTTGCTGTTCTTGAAGTTGTCCTGAAAGTTTTTCAGAACTTATTGTATGATAAAGGTGATCAAAACCTTCAATCGACCCATTTAAAAAGCGTAAATACTAAGTTTCCCTCTGATCCTGGCCTCCTTACTTTTCCTACATCTTATGATGATTCTCTACAAAGTGATGAGCCTAAAGAAAACAAAATTGATCCCATAGCTCTTGTATATATTCCTACAGCTGTTATAATCCCAGATAGGTATAAACCTATTGTTTTACCTTCTGTTCTTCATGCTTTCCACAAAAACTATGTATGATCTATACTTGCCAAGATTTGATGGTGAGAGTAAGAATGTCAATGCCGAGAAACATGTGTAGAATGTTGAGACTTTTGTAGAACTTTTTGAAATTGATGAAGAAGATGTCAGTATAAGGCTTTTTGCTCTTCCTTTGCAAGGAAAAGTCAACAGCTGGTCCAAAGCCCTACCTGATGTGAGCATCACAGACTTACAATAGTTCATCAAAGTTTTTCTTGACAGGTGGAGGATTGGTCAGAATCTTTTCCTTATCGTAGAAGAGTATAATCAGCTAAAAAGACTGCCAGGGGAGACAGTACAACAGTTTTAAGCCAGATTTAATCAAGTTTATTATTCAATGCCAGCTGATATAAGACCCCCTCCTGGATCTTCTCTCTTGCACTACCTGGGTGCCTTTGATCTGGAAATGGAGTTTCAGCTGAGAGAAAAGAATGTCGCAAAACTTGAAGAGATGTAAAACAATGCAGTAAATGTAGAGGCTCATTTGCTGATCAGAAGGGCAAGGTTGAAAGAAGAAGAGATGGAAAACGTGGATCCAGAGAAAACTACACCTTCAGAGGAAAAGCTTGACATTTTGGTGAGTGCAGTAGAAGAGATGGTGAGGAAAATGACTGCAAAAGATGAAAATGGCGTTCATGAACAAGTGGCTGATCCAAAGCATTTTGTTTCTTATCTCAATAGTCATAAGGATTGTTTTATAGATCATCTTTGAGAAGAAAGACCTATTGATATGAAATGTATGCTTGATGACATGTTTTATACTGATGATTTGCCTCAGTTTGATTGGTATGATGATGATGATTATGCATTCCAAACAGAAGCTAATCTTGCAAACAAATCAACAGCTAGTTTGTGGGATGAGGAGGTTCACTTACAGCAACTCGAGTACAATCATCAATTGATGCATATCACCTATGGAAATGATGAGGAAAGTGCAATAGATTTTGAATTAGGTGAAGGATCTTTGCCTTTTTTCTTTGATTCATGTCAATTCATTAGAGACAATTTCCATGCAATCAAACATCAGCTATCGACAAATCTTGATTTGGATCCTCTTCAGGGTGATGGAAACTTTGTTCCAGACTTCTTATATTCAGAGTTCCAGCCCCCAAATGCCATTAATAGTCAGGTTGCACATGAAGACATAGAAGATGGCATATATGATCAAACGATACAAGAAGATTCCTTACCTTTCTATTTTGAATCATTTCAGTTTTTGCGAGGTAAATTGCATAGTAAATATTCAAATTAAAAGCTTTTCGAAAATCAACAATCTCTTAGTTTTAATGTTAAGGATGAGATAGACGGTGAAATTTTTGAGCAGGTCATTAATAAGAAATCTTCCCCTGAAATGCTTGATGAAATCATTTTGGATACAGAACCAGATTTGCAGCCACCAAACACAATTCAAGGCCAGATTATAGATGAAGGTGAGACAGCCGAGATACATGATTTAATGATGCAAGAGGATTCTGTACCCTATTGTTACGAAGCATTTCAGTTTATAAGGCAGAATCTTCGTAATATCTCTAAAGAAAAAGATGAACAGCCAATAGGATGTCATATAGTTTCAATAGATACATCACAATAGTCTCCTCAAGTTTTTGATGATCCTTTTGCTCAAGTGTTAGATTTTGTTTGCTGTAAAAGTTCTTCTTCATCAACTAACCATGCGACAAAATAGAATGTTGATAATCATCTGTTTCAAGGGTCACCTTCATTGTCTTGCTTAGCAGATTGTTCATTTCATAGCCCATACCAAAGTTTTTAGTCATATGAGGAGATTGATAAAGGAGGCTTTGGTTCTGTTTGGAATCAACAATAGAGTTTGGTTCTTCACGAAATTCAAGATCCTTTTGACCACTTGCTGCAATCATCAGAGAAAGACAGTGCAGATGTGAGGAAAAGTTTAATATCTAGCTATGAATATTACTTGGTCCAGAGCAGTAATGTGATTATGGAAATCAATGGCGATGCTTATGAAGATCCTTTTGCAGTATTCTTGAAGTCATCTAGCCAATTCATGCTTTGCAAGTTTGTCAGCAGTGAACTTGATTCCAAGTTTCCATGGGAGTTGCCTTTCGATTCTTCCCTTTTCCTACGCATCAGAAAGCATTTGGGAAGAAATCAAATATCAGCCATAATTCTTACCTCGTTGCATTGGTTGTTCTATCTCACTTGACTAGGTGGTGGAAAGAGTAATTAGGGTAGGTTTGCTCAATAAGCTCAAATATGAGCATCTTTCCAGTTTGTTAGTTAGGATTTAATCATGTTTGGTTTTGTTATGGTTTTCAGTTTGAGTCTTCAGTAAGAATCCATTTGCATAATGTCAGTTTCTGTGTTTTGACTCCATAGCCCAATGGACGAAGGCACTGTCTGCTCTCCCAAAGATCTACAGTTCTTGGCACCTCCAAGGAGCTGAAGCTACCATCCCTATTGGATCCAATGTTAGAGTCGGTCTTATCAGTCCTCCGTCAAAGATCAAAACTCTTTCTGCATCTCATTTTTAGGTGTCTCGCTCCATTCACTCCGCTAGAGGCATGCCATAATCTGATGGAAGGGTCTTGTCAGTTCATTCCCCTCATGTCATGTACCTGCTGGCTTAGGTCTTTTCATCAAAGTTATTAAAATCCATGACAGTAAATGTTTTATCTTTTAATGGACAAGACTCATTTTAGTCATTAGGTCTAGGGTTCGCAAATTGTTGTTCTTAAAGTGCTTCAATAATACTTGCAGGTTAGAGGAAGGTTCAATAATTCACTCAAATGATGTTTTTGAGCAAGAAAAGATGAATTTTGGAAAATTGAGCGAGGTTTTTGTTCACAATAGGCCAAGGAAGAAAATTCTCCTTCACGTTTTACAAAAGTGTCATAGTTTTAGAGAAATGTCAAAAATACAATTGCCTCGAGAGAATTGATGCACCTCTAAAGTGACCTTGGGAAACTCAAGTTTTCTCCTAGTTTGGTTAGCCAAATGACTTTCTTGATGAGTAAAATGATAACTAGACACAAATATCTTTTCAATGGGCTATCATGAGCTCAATTTGGAGTTGAGGAACACCTTCCAAAGTTGACTGCAACAGCACTCGGCCTTGAGGCAGCCTCATTGGGCACATTTTTACCAGTCTTCGGAGATTTGATTTTTGAAAGGTCCAATGAACTACAATTGACAAATTATGGTTGGGTTGAAAATTAGTCTCAAGGACATTTCCAACGAGCTATCCTGTACCTAATTTGGACACCGGGAAGGCTTCTAAAAGTCACCTGGAAAAAGGTGTGCCGCACTGGGAGGGCGCGTCGCACTGGGAGAAATTTTCCAGTGTAAATTTACACTGGCGTGGCACACATGGGAGGCGTGGCACACTGGGCTAAAATGCCTGAATTTCATTGAAATCTTAGTCCACATTGTAAATTATTCATTCCAAAAGTAGGTAAACCTCCATTTTGGTGTTTCATCCAAGTTTGTGCTAGGGTATGGTGGTTTATGGATGCTAACGATTGAAACAAAAATTAAACCCTTTCATTTTGAATTCCTCACATGTAATTTGTTGCCTAGGGTTTCAAAACTTGTTTGCCACCAAGTTTACTCTTTTCCATTATTTCTCTTGTCCTTAATTCCCTCTGTTCCTTGACTCCATTGTTCCCCATCCCCTAAAGTTACTAAACCCCTATCCTAAATTCCCTTTTCCAAAACTTTCAAAGGTGAAACCCTAAACCCTATCCCACACATAAAACCCCTCACAACCCTCCTATATTTTCCAAACAAATCTCTCCAAATAGTTCCTAATCCCTCACTACTTTTCCCTCCCCTTACTGTCCCTCATGTCATTATTTTCTCTTGGTGGCAAAGGTCAAGCACATCGTCAAAGGCATTACAAGACAGTGTGGCATATCAACACCTATTTGTCCAAGACAGTTTGTCCACCAGCAGACATGACATCTGATCCATCATATGATCATGAAGAAGAGACACACAGTGATTCACCAACAAAGGTACATGCACCCAGGAGGCCTCATAGAGGTGGAAAAACATCTGTGAAGGCTAGCAAGTTGCCCAACGAAGCCTAAATGAGAAGACACCCATTCAGCAGGAGATGGAGGTTGATCGAGAGAATCAGCTCGAGAAGATCAACATCCACTTAGAGGAGCTATTGGCAAAATCAAACAAGGATAGGTACATGCTCAGGCACATGAAAAACCATTATTGGCCACGCAATCATGTTTGCAAGGCATGAATAAGGAATTTAAAGGCAAAACTAAAGAAGGCAATAAGCAAGAAAAAGATGCAAAGGGAGCATGATCATCTTCAGATATCGGCCAAATCCTCTTTAGCTCAGCATGACACTTGATGCAGAAGCTCGAGCCCAAATTTCAAGAAATTTGCGAGATTTTTGGCATTTTGACAAATTTTGGTACAAAAAATAGGGTTTTTCTCCTTGTGCGCCACGCCACTGGCAAGACGCTTATGATAGGGAGCTCCAAATCATGAAAGGTTCACATTTTTGGATTTAGCACGAAAAATTAGGACTGCTGGTGCATGGCCAAGAAGTTTGGGCAAGTTTTGAGTCCCTAGGAGGTCAAAAACACTCAAAAAATGACCTCTCTACCCCTATTTTGACACACAGGAAGCAGTCTTGGGAGAGTGAAGTTTTGGATTGGAAAATGAGCACCAAATTTAGAAATTCTACTTGGGTTGGAAAGTCGACAAGTAGGGCTTTCTAACAAGCACACTTGGGCACAATTGTGACTTCAGCAACTACCTCAAAATCACCTCCAAAGTGGCACGATGTATACCATTTTCGGTGCAGTGTACAGGGACCCAAAGGCCAAAACCACTTCCGCTCTGCGAAATTTCGATTTGCGATTTTCTCCAAGTGGGCCCACACATTTACACTACATTTTTCGCGGCACCTAAGGCAAAGTTTAAAAAAGTATTTTCACTAAAGGTTGGCTTCTATCCAGGTGGCAAAAGGAAGGCGAGCAGTCACCCAAACAGTTTGTCATTTTTGTAATGTTGCACCTGTCACTAATGGTTGGCTTTCCATTTCCAGTTTGTAATGATTTTAAAAACTCCCCAACTTTGAGTCTTTGCATTTCCCAATGGAAAAGTCTATTTATTGTATGTAAAACCATTTGCAAAGGGTTGGTTGTTTTTCTGGGAGTAGTGGGAGAGAAAACTCAGCTATGCACTACACATTTTGGCCAGGGAATTAATAAAATGATGCAGCTCTGGTTCGAGAGATTCATGTGGTATAATGTTTAGCAGATGCTTCTTCTTCCTATTTCATGTGTGTATTTGTTATGTTTTATACAGTCCATTCATAACCATTTCCAATTGAATGTTTTAAAGTAAGAAAGGCAGAATCCAGTTCACTGCTCTCCCTCAGTAAGGTATTCATGTTGTATGTTTATTCTTCTATTTTAAAAGGATTCATTTGCTATGCCCTTTTCAACCTCTTAACAGTCTTTCCATTCCATATCACTTCAATCTTATTGCTAAACCTCCTACCTATCTTGCCTCACGAAATATTCTGTGTCCTTGATTTAATTTCCCAGCTCAGGTGTTCCTTTGGTCCCTTACAGCCCAAAAAATTCAATCATTCAAAAATCACCTTCTCCACATCTATTTACTAGCCTAAAATCAGTATTTCATTTTGAGTCATCTCAGACTTTATTGTGTATTTTCACTGAGTGCGACCCGGAGAGAGCCCTCTCTTGTTCTGGTAGGGCTAGCTACTAGACTGAGCGTGGTTTGTGGTTACCCTGAATTTTGCCTTCCTTCAGCCCAAGGAAAATTTAGGCACTAACACAAACCTTCCTCCTTGAAAGAGCTCAAATTCCTAAAAAGAACCCACCATACTCTATTGCCATGTTCCCAAAACAAACCAGGCAAATTGTGACCATGTTATATTGTATATTAGGATGCTTTACTGATGGACATGTAGATGAATCCATCCTAGGTTTCCTCTCTATCTTTAGCCTAGACCAACCTCCGGCTATAACCTTCAACTTTTCCCAATTCCTAGCAGAAACAATGCATGATCAACTAGTCAAGCTACCAGAAGAAGGAGCTTTCAAATACTCCCCAGTTTTGTTCCACATGTTTTTATATTTTCAATCAGAAAGGTCTGCAGTCAACCTCCAAAAAATGGACACAGAGGCTAATCCCCAATCTATTTCCTTTTCAACATCCTTGATCAGAAAGGATTCCACAGAATTCAGTTACAAAGACTTCATTGATTTATTTATTTATTTATTTATCCAGTTGTTAATATGCTAAGCAGTAGCATTCATCCTAGAATTAGTGAAGAAATAAAGAAGGTATTACACTTATCAGATCAAAGTAAAAGAGGAGACTGGTATTTATACCAAAATCATACAGAGATCAAAGTGTGTGGAACCTAGCTAGTTCCATACAAGCTTTCCAAATACCTCCCGACGAGGCTATTTGCCTTGGAATACATCACACAAATCTTCAATTTTGATGAAATCCATTTCCTTTTAGCCAAAAGGAAGACCCAATAAAAGATTAAAAACCAAATAGGACATTTTATATGTAACAATAGAAACGCTGGAAAGGAAGCGGATAGATGTTTACAAGAGTTCAAGTTTAGTAGAAGTTTCAAATGGAATTGTGATCCTTTAGGTGTCATAAGTAAATTAAGAGTCAAATTCAAATTGACCCCCTTCATCTATGAATCAAAACCAGAAATTGAAAAGTATTCCAACTAGTCAGAGTGGTTGGAAAACACCCTTTAAGGGATGGATAAGCAGGTTGATACTAGTTCCCTCCTGCATACTCCAGACCCACAGGACAAAAGTTCAAAACGGGCTAGAGAAGAAGGATCCTACTCAGCTGAAATCACCTCTGATACTAAATTTATGCTTGTAAGTAGAAAGAAAACCAAGATAAATCCAGTAATAGAGCGTGAAAAGGCAGTTGAAGTAGAAACGAAGATTATCATTAAGGGTGATGCAACCTCAACACATGTAGAAGAAACACCTATGCCCTCATCTTCTAGTGCACAAAACATGCAAAGTAAGAATAATGCAAAGGTTTCATCATCTAGCAAAATAGTGGACAAAGAGAAATATATCATGGAAAGGTATAAAGAAATTAAAATCAGAATAAGGCATTAAAAGATGCAATATCTACACAATACTGAAAGAAAACTCCCAGTGATCAGAGTAGGTTACTTTCAAATTTTTACCTAAAAGCTAGGAAGATGTAGATGGCCTTCTTGTAGCTAGAGTTAAAGGCCCCAAAAACTTCAGAAGATTAGAAGGAAAAAACCTTAGAAATTCATGCTTAGGATGTGCACCCAATTGACTAGATTGAATTTCATAAACAAGCGGGAGAAATTATATATTCAACCATGACACAAAAAGCTCTAAGTGTCTAGAAATTGAAGAATTCTCTTGAAAATGTATAGTCACAGTTAAAGTTGGAAAAGGCCTTATCACAAGTAAAGGACAATAGGATTAAGTCACTAGAAGATTTGGTAATTGAAATTTGCTATAATGCAACTGATATCAAGGCAGTAGAAGAACTCATTAAAAAGGAAAACGCAAACATAGATTCACTCAAGAAATAGCTAAATCTACCAACTACTGAACATCCACAAACCAAGGAGGTTTTGGAGACACTTAATCAAAAGGATGAGATGATGAACTTAATCATCCAGTTGACAACTCAACTAAGATAAATGGAGATAGGAATGGATAAATTGGTAGAAGAGAAACAAGCTATCAGAGAAGTAGTTCCCATTACTGCTATTCCCATAGGAGCTACAACAGTAACAACATCGACATCAGTTCCAACAGCCACATCATCTACAACATCATCAACATTAGCAAAATCAACAACCCATCCCACTGATGAGGTCATCGAATCGATTCAAGCTATGGAAGATATGTCTATTCAAACAACCCATATTAATAAGCTCAAGGAGAAAGTGAAGAACTTAGAAGATGAAAATAAATTAGCATAAGTAATGCATCAAGCTGAGAAACAAAAAGCTAATAGATTGAATGACATGATCCACCAGCTAGAAAAATAATTGTGACCAAAGGAGCCTTTGGCCCAAGCAAAGCAACATTTATCGACCAATATTATTAACTCAGTTAATGATATTTGGCCATCTATGAAGGTAATATTTGAACAGAAATATTTAGTGAAGGAAGCTAGTGAGGCAATTCAAAAGGTAAAAGAAGATCTTGGGGAGAAACCAAAGGAAGCCTCTAAAATAATCATATGTCTAAATTCTAAAAAAAAGTGTGAATTAGAGGAGCTTGGGATAACGGATAGAACAAAGACCATACTAGAATTGAAAGAAAGTTATATCCAAGAGAAATTTGATGATACAGCTTGAGGAGAAATGTCAAACCATGAAAATTGCAGTAAACAGGTTTTTTGACAAGTTGGAAGTATAGAGACAGAACAGTATGCCTAATCCTTTGGTAATCAATGATAAACTGATGAAACATGAAGACTATGATAAGAAGATAAGAGAAGTATCCAGAGAAACTTCTAACAGTTCATCCATTAAAGGTGTGCCCATAGGAAAAGTGCTCCTATAGACTTTGGAAAACTTCTTTTACCTCCAGCATGAGGTAAATCACCTATTTGTGAACAACCCTACATTTGCCAAATATACAGAAACAGATGAGATTTACCGAAGGATGATGAAAATCAAACTCCCATATGAGGAAACATGGGAAAAATGGTGTGACTTACTATAAATGATGAAAAAAGAGAATCAAGTGAAAGGAGCACACAACATGAAAGAGCAGACATTGTGAAAGAGAATCAAGTCTAGTAACAACAAGAAAATAAAAAGGCACAGATTTCAATCAGTTTAACAAGTGTCACTATCTTTTTGTATAAAGATATTTATTTTCCTAAAATAAATCCTAGTCAATTGATAGGATATTTTTGTAAAAGTATTGTATAAATACTTCTTCCATTTGAAGTATTGAGGGCGAATTTCTAAATAATTGTATAGCTGACTAATCTATTAACTAAGGGTTATTGTACCAACTTCCAGTTAAGAGACATAATAAGTTATAAAGGGACTTCTTTATAGGATTCATGTGTTGAGCTATCTAAGTGAAGTACAAATTTCATCTGTTCATGTTCTTTTTCTAAAGTATTACAAAAACTCATATGTGTTCTAAAATCTAAATTTTATAACTGGAATTTTACTGTAGAATTTGCTTAAATATTACACTTTTCTTTTACTATTATACATTTCTATGTTTTCTTCTGATATCCGGTTTAGGGAATTCTTAATTGCTCTCTAATCCCGATTGATCTTCTTCATCCTTCTTCAGTATCTGGTTTTAGGAATTCTTAATTGCTCCTTGATCCCAATTAAAAAATCAATTCACCACCCAGCCTTGAGATTTGATATTTCTCTCCTATCTTGCCCTCTAACATTCTCTTTATGGTTTGTTGTTGTTCTGTTTTCAAAGCCATGTTGACTCCATAGCCCAATGGAAAATGGAAAAGCACCTATTCATCTAAGTCAGTAATTCCACCAACTCAACCAAAACCAACCCAAATCAACCATACATAACTAGCCTATAATTCTTTAAGTAAACAAATTTAAATCATATAGAGAGAGCCCTCTCTAAGTTTAGGAAGGCTAGATCGTAAGCTCAAAAGTAGGTTTGTAGTTACCTCTGATATTTCTTTTTAACACATTGAACAACCCTTGGAAATTTTGGAGTGATAACAAGTACTTCATTTAGTTGTAGCGGAAAATGTCTCTATATAGTCAACACCCTCTTTCTATGCATATCCCTTTTCTACAAGTCTTGCTTTGTGCTTATCAAGTGAACCATCAACTTTATACTTAGTCTTATAAACTCATTTGCAAACAATAGATTTGATTCTAATAGGACGATCCAACATCCTCCAAGTTCCACTTTTTATGAGGGCATCATATTCCTTTTGCATTGCATCTTGTCACTGATCATAACTAGTAGCTTATTCAAAACAAGTAGGTTCACAATAAATAAAAAAAATTAAATTCACAATCATGAGAATAGTTACCTAAAGAACTCCCTATTTCGAACTCATCATATTTCCTTGGGAATGTTCTAATATGGGTCAATCTTTATAGAGGTTGTGAAGGAAGTTTCTCATCTTGTGAAATAGACTCTTAATTACTTTCTGTTGCACTCTCTATTCTTGTTGTCTCTATCCCTGTTGTCCATGTAGAAGCACTATTATGATCCAAATTATCTTAAGAAGAAGCAAGATTATCACCATTTAGAGGTATTCTGGAAAGAAAATCCATAGAAGGAAAATCCAGAGACTGATCTAATATGGGAACCCTCTGATCCATAATAAAAGTTTTTAGACATAAAATTCTCTAACTAATTAATTTTCTTATAAAAAATGAGTGTATCTTTATCATATTCAAGAAAAAATACATCTCTTAACAAAATAAACTTCTTATTCTCTTCATCATACAATCTGTATGCCTTAGAGTCATAGAATAACCCAAAAATATAAATTTTCTACTTCTTACACTCAACTTATTTTTTTGTTGTTTAGGGATCAAAGCATAATATTGGGAACCAACAATTATGAAATGTTGAACAACAAGAAGACGATTATACCACATTTCATATTGAGTTTTATTATTGGTGATAGTGGAAAGACATTGATTTCTAATATAACTTATAAGTTCAACAAATCATTGCTTCTCCCCAGAAGATCAATTTTACATTCTTAAAAATCATCGTCGATCTAACCATATTAAGAAGTATTTTGTTCATTCTTTTTGCAACACCATTTTGTTGTGGACTTGTTGACGGTGCTAGAAATCAATCAACTAAGTTTTGTCCCCTATGTGAAGTCCCAATTAGACCTCACACCATTTGCTGTAGGATCCCCATCCAAAATATAGGCCTGGTTGCCATCTATCTCAAATATATGCCTTGACTTTAACTATTAGCACGAGAAAGGGATGAAATGGTGTCTTCAAAAAAGTGATGAGGTGTTCCTAGTGAGAATTCATTCGTAAATATGTCAAGGTTCTTCTACTATGAAGAGATGACAAAAGTGAGCCTCTAAGTGAGAGGTAGTAGTACCACCAAATAAAAGACACACATGAATCAAAAGGATTTGTCTGACATCTAGTGGAATATTCCATAGAGGATGGGACAGTCATTACAACCAAAAAATGAAGAAATATTTATCTAATATCCTAGAGAATAGTCCAGAAGGATATGACAACAATAACAGCCACTACAACACATTCTCAATAAGCTAAGTACCAAAATAACCCAAATAGTTCAACTATATTAGCACATGTGAAAATAAAAGTGAAATACAAACATTTGTAGAATAGTATTACAAATATTCATAATCAATACATGAAGAACATGTTGGATTTTAAGGCTTTATTCATTAAGTAAAAGCTCCAAGACACATGTTTATAATGTACATCACTATCTCCAATAGTGGAACATTGGATCCACTCCTTGCTCCTCAAATAACTAGCCTATCTCTCTAATTCCTTACGGGAGGAGCCAAGGTGAAAAGTCCCTTGCTCATAGAATGAGGGAGTATATATAAACAAGGGGTGATGCTTCCCCTCCTTGTGACTCTTTGACTACCCTCATGATTGTTTGACTCCCTATGACTTTTTAGCTTACATGACTCTACATATTACATATGTGTCCTTTGGACTTCCACTTTACAGTGACTACAATATAGATGGACCACAATGATGATGTGGGATATGAAAAATCATGACAAGACATGACATGGCACTATTGATATTGACATGACATGGATTCAAGGTTGGACCAAAATTCTCCTTATGGATGGATCGTATTTTCCATCGGAACCTCATTGGTCAAAAAATGTAACCAACACAAGGAAGACAGACACAATATTAGCCAAATATTGAAGTGTCACAAGGCTCTTTATAGTTCGGCTACACATATGTAGAAGTCACAAAACGTCTAGGCAAAACACTTGCTCACACGATGAAAACAAAACATAAAAAAAAGAAAAAACGAAAAAGGAAACAAAAGAAACGAGATGAAAGGAAAGAGAGCACACAACAAGGGAACAAAATCAGAATACAAACAAAATAAGTTAAACCAAAACATAATGGGAGAGATAGTAAAAAAGAAGAAGAGAGAATGAAGACAAAAACACGGGATGGGTGCAAGAAGAAAATTAAAGTGCAACTATTCCCACTCCTAAACTAATGACCAGAAGGTCAGGTTCAGGTATAATGGAATTTCCAGTGAAACCACCATAATTGTTCCTAACCTGCATCCATAATGATATGAACAATTAAAACATATATAAAGTAATGTGCAATAGAAAAGATAAAAACTTGAATAACTTGCACAAACATTTAAAGGTCTTTCTTGTGAGAATAAAGATGTGTCACAACCACTAATTTCATCCAATCCACATTCTTACCTCTCTGATGGAAAGCATAATCAGATAAACCTCAAATACTTCTTGCAAATGCACCTTCTTCTATGACATCTTGCTTAGCAAGCATGGGAAAAGGCTAAAACTTGGTTATTTCAATGGATCTTGTCGAGTAAGATTGCTCCAACCATTCAGCAATTGGATCATAAGCATGATGATCCTCTTGAAAACCCCAAAATATTTGAAAAGATGGATTTTCAATTAGAGGCACGAGATTATAACGAGAATCATGTGAGGGAAAATAGATCTGATCATATTCAAAATTCATGTTGATATGGCGAGGAACTGACATAACCATCAGTAGAGGTTGAAGTGCCTCAACCGCTTGACAAAAATATGGATAGTAAAATGTTGAACGATAAATATTGAAGGATTCAAAATAACTTCCATTGGATATACTAGTGGGAAAATGATAACATGAATCACAATCATCAAAGACATAATAATGATCAAATGAGATGATTAAATCATTTGTTTCCCAATTTGTGATGAAGGAAGATAAATCAATCTCAACAGATCTACAAATTCTCTAAATAATCTAACCAAGTTCTTTGCAATCCAAATGTGACACATAATTTTCCTATAACTAGTTAAAAACTGTGCAAGAATCGTAATCATGAAAATAATTTAGAAGGGATGTCAGCACAAGAAATACATGAAACTAGTCAAGACATGGTGAATGGAGAAGAAATTGATTCGTGCAATAACACATGCATTGACTATTACTCAAGTGTTTATTTGGGATAGCATCAGATGTACTCTAGCCACAAAAATTGGTGGAGAGGCTAAGGCACATGAAATCTCCAATACCTAGAAAGGGTTTGGGCAGATTCTAAATAGTTTGGGAGATATTAAAATAATTAATATTTTTAATGGAGTCCCTAAATCTAAACTTAGGAAAAATAAAATATTAATGTGAATTAATATAAAACTATGTTAGAATGGCCCAAAAGTCATGGATCAAGCCAAATATAATCTTAGTCGTTCATTAGTGACATAATCTCGGTTGTTGAATTGTCAACAAGAAAAGTATAAGAGGAGGCTTGAGGGTCTCTTGGAGAACACACCAAGAGATCAAGATTTCGACTTTCTGGGGCTAGGTTTGCTAAGAAAGTTGAGAGTGTGATCAGAGTTGCAATTGATGGGTAGTGAATACAGAATCAAAGAGATAGATATATCACCAAGAGAATCAGCGCAGTAGCTTTAGAGAGGGATGCAGAACCACCCAAGGGTTCACACAGAGCGAGCCAGGAGTTGCGCAGTGCCTCAGAGGGCTAGCGTCAGTGACGCAAAGGGCTAGAGGACTGACACAATTCCTCCAGAGGCTGATGCAGGCCACGCCAGAGTGACATTCGGCTAACGTTGGGCGAGAGAGAATTGACGTACTCCCTAGAGGCTGACGTTGGGGTTTCATGGGGCACATTGGAGCTGTGGAGCTATCAGAGTGTTTATCTAGGGTTTCAACATGAATATCTGATTCTGAGTACATAAGTACTATTGCTGAGATTTTTCTTTGCTGGGTCAGCCAGATTTGGCACCCAGGTTGTATTATGAAACTACTTAATAACTTAAACCCTTAGATAGCTGCGCCAGTTATCGGGCATTGTGTTTTTCCAGGGACATTAGTCCAAAAGCAATGGTGTCACTTGTGTGCTTGTTTTTGTTTCCCTTAGTTGATGATATGTAATGTGTTGAGCATGTACTTGTATTTATTTCCAGTATTCACATGGTAAATAACGTGTTAATTAATAGAACATGTAGGTAGGAATAAATCAGTAAAGTACATGAAGGGTTTCTAATAGTTAGACTTAGAAATTCCAACATCAAGAGTATTTCCAGTGCGTTGAAGAGAAAGATTTGCGATATGGTACTCACAAAGAAAGCTAGGAGATGTTCATCATGAAATGAACCTAATAGGTATGATTCCTTTAGCTAAAGATGTTGTTTGGAAGGATAAACTTCACAATTCCATGACTCTATGAGAGAGACACATTCCAAAACCAAGTTTTCGAGGAGATATTTTCATGAAGATGAATGAATTGAAAAAGATTCATGAATCCAGTCAAAAGAAAAATATTGTAAATTTGAAAGATCACATCCGAGCTACTAGACATTTCTCAAGAAGAAATTTCCATTGAGTGAAACCATGCAAATAGAAGGATCATGTGGGAGAAGCAAGATATGAATTAGTTTGTTGATTGTACTAGAGTCGCGAGATTCTGACATAACCATCAATGGAAATTGAAGTGCCTCAACTGGCTCATAGGTCCCAAAACTTTCCAGAATTGTAAAATCACATTTTGAAGATTGTACCAAATCGTGAATGGTGTGAGGGTAGCTTCTGCTACCAGTTTCAATAAGCCAAATTCTCATCCTATGGAAACCATATTGGTCATTCATTTGACTGGATTCTTCAATTTAAATAAATAGATTACTCAAGTCAAAAGGTTCTTCTAATCACAAACTGAAAGATAAACAAATAGAGGAATTTTCATGAGAAACCTAATTTAAAAATTTGTCTTCAAGCAAATGAAGAGATGATGAGGCTAGGGAAGAGTACTCAAAGATTTTATTGTTTTCATTTGCATCATTAATAATCTTTGTAATATGCCAATTGGTAAGTTAACTCATCAGATGATGGACTTGAAGAACATGGAGTACGTCCTTCGCAAGTAGGTGTGTCGTGGATGGTAGAGCACAAGGGATAGTGAGATGAAGAGGAAGTTTTGGTAAGCACATATTCTTTATATGAATCAAATTTTGGATCCAAAGTAAGATCTTTCTGAGCAACCAAAATGTCAGTTGATGCACCTGGGCATTCGTGATTACATGCATCAATAAAATCATCATCATTGGAATGGTTGTTGCCTGAGGCTACGGATTAATTGAAACAGTTGATTTCATTTGATTTACTACTGAGATTAGCATATTCACAATCGCCCAATAATGGAAGTGCATAATATTGACATGGATGATCTTGAAACAAATTTGAAATATTGAGAGAATCATCACCTTCCTACTCCTCTACCTATGTAAAGTGACTAGCTTGTACCTAATCACAATTTAAACCAACAACGTGAAAATCAAGAAAGTGTGAAAGACCAACTGGTGTAGTAGATTGATCAGGTGGATCAAAGTACAAATAGTCATGGCATGTACATGAGAGAGGATAATCGGAATTAAGACTAGAGTTATGAACAATGAGATCATCTTGTGGAATGAAGGAGTTAGTCTTCACCATAGTATTTAGGATCCATTCTAAAATTTCCTCCATTGAACCTGAATCATGAATATAAGAAGAATGAGAAGGTGAATTAGGAATTTTATCTGCATATTTTTTAACTTTATTGCTATCATGGAAAGGCATCCACATCGATACTGGAAAAGGAGAAGGACAAGGCACAAAAGGAGTAGTAGATTCCTCCTCCGAAATCAGAGGTTCCTCATGAGTCACAAGAGTTGGAGGTGTAGAAAAATAAGGGGTTTTAGGTTCATTGTGTAAAGATATAAGAACTAAGTGCTCAAACTCTTGTTTCAAGAAATCATGATTCATGTCTTCGTAAAAAAATTGACAAAAAAATTGAAGAAATCGATATGAAAAATCCTCAACTCATCAGTAGGCTTCATTATTAAGATATTTATTATTTTACAAACATCTTAGTAATTATACTTGTCAAATGCTTGATGGAGCTCCCTAAGGAACGGATGAAGGGAATGGATGGAAGAAGGTGGCATGGTATGGTGCCATCAATTAACATAACCTTAAAGGGTGACTAAGAAAAGCACACAAGTAAATTCGTCACCATTGATTTCATAAGATTCACGAAAATTAAGAAAATCATAAATGTGCTCGGTTATGGGTGTTCCATCCTCACCATGAAACTTTAACTGGGACAAGTGATTAGGAGGCAGATCGAGGATTGAAAATTGGTGAAGGGGAAAATTAGAGAAACACCCTCAGAGTGATATTTGTGTATGATCCATTTTAGATAAGAGGTTCAAACCGAATTCAACAAGCTCACCTTATCATCTAGCCCTCCTTCTAGCACCAATGTTGATGGTGCTAGAAATTTGTCAACCAAGGGGTCTCCTAGATGTGACGTCCCAATTAGACCTCACACTAGTTTGTGTAGGAGGCCCATACAAAATATCAGCCTGGTTTCCATATATATCAAAGATATTCCTTGGCTCTAACTATTAGAACGAGAGAGGAATGCCATGTTGTCTTTGAAAAAGCGAGGTGTGCTTGCTGATTATTTAGTTGTAAATGTGTCAAGGTTATTCTACTGTGGAGAGGGGAGAAAAGTGAGCCTCTAAGTGAGAGGTAGTAATACCACCCAAGAAGAGACACACATGAACTAGAAGGATCCGTCTGACATCCAATGCAATAGTCCACAGAGGATGTGATAGTCATTACAACCAACAAATGAAGAGAGATCTATCTAATATCCTATAAAATATTCCATAACGATAGGAAAACAATAAAAACCATTATAACACATTCTCAATAAGTTAAGTACTAAAAGCACTGAAATAGTTCAACTATCTTAGCACATGCAAAAGAAAACATGAAATACAAACATTCGCGAAATAGTCTTACAAACATTCATAATCCATGCATGAAGAACGTGTTATCCTTGAACGATTCTATCATTAAGTAAAATTTCATAGACACATGTTTATGATGTACATAACTGGCTCAAGTAGTGAAACATTGGAGTCACTCCTTTCTCCTTGAAGAAGTATCTTATCTCTCTAACACCTTGCGGAAGGAGCAAAGGTGAAAAGTCATTTCCTCATGCAATGAGGGAGTATATAAGGTACCTGTATCTACGATTCACTTATGACGAGATGACACTAGCCCAAAAAACCTCCTAGCCTACTATGATGCATTTTGATTATTGGACTCAGCCGAAACTAGTATCAGGGTGGAAAAAAGGGGCTTAGTGACTATGTATTGTGCACTTCCAGTAGGAAAGTCTGAGGCTTGAGGCCTAGAACTACAAAATGCATAGTTCAGGTTGGGATGAGGGACAAATCTCTGCGGTTTTGGGAGCCAATGTGACAGCCTGAAAGGATGGTCACTGTGGGGGAATTGTGTGCAGTTCTAAGTGGCAAGGGAGTCTGGTCCACTACAGGATTATGAAATTCAAAGGCTCAAGGGGAGTTCTTAGGGTATTTCCTTCTACAATTCTTATTTAAGCGCAAGCTATATAAGAGGATTGCACAATTCTAGAGGTGAAGGCTAGGTCTTAGGCTCAGGAATTACGTAGTGAAAGAGTCCTGGGAGGTAGGAACTACAGATTGCACAAAACTAAAGGTCAAGGTCATAAATAGAGTACTGGAATTGTATAATGTGTAGTGCTATTAGGCTAGGTGAGGTCAAGTTATTAGGTCGGGAAGCCTCTTTGGAAATGGTTAAGTGTTGGATCAGTGAGACTGATGTGTGAAGTGAGAAAGCTTCGTTTGTGATATAACACTTAGAATACTTTATGAATCAACAAGAAAGATCATCCATGACACATAAACAATACATTTTTTAGCATGTGACTACTCTATGACCAGTTACAACAAGTGTGACAAGTTACAACATATACACACTTTATGACGACCATGACAACACTTGTGCAAGAGTGCTCAAAACTTTGAGAATAAGTTTGATAGGTGTTTATATTATTAGAACAACTCATAGACACAAATATGGATCCTTAAAACCACTATAATGATATTTTACACTTGATGTAACAACCCACATGCAAAAAGATGACATTTTCCTAAATGACAAATGAGAACGAAACACCAAAAAGATACATGAAATGAGTCTTATTCTCTACGACAAAAATGTACAAGACCAAGGAAGGCTCTGGAATTAAGCATATGCCAAAATTTTGAAGGGTGTTGCAGCCACTACAACAAGATTATAAGGTATCATACATTTGTGTTTGATGCCATTATCTTACAAATATGTTTCAAAAAAATGTGAAGTCTATTCTCCCCCATTATTAGTTCTTATAGTACTTATATTAATTTGATCTTCATTTCTAATCAAGAGATAAAAAGTTTTAAACACATCAAAAAAATATGATTTTTATTTAAGAAGATAAACCCAACACATGCTTGGATAATCATCAATAAAAGTCAGTATATATTTATTTCCATTACCATTTGCAATAGGCATAGGTCCACATATATATGAGTGTATGAGACTTAATTTCCTTGAAGCTCTAGAATAAGATCTCTGAAAATATTGTTTGTGATGCTTCTCCAATATACAAGCATTACATGGACTCAGTTTTCTTGGAACTATTCGAAGTCCCTTAGTCCCATGTTATCCCATAATCCTAATACTTTCATACCTAATATGAACAAATATGCCACAATAAACATGATGATAAAGTATCATTTTGTTGGACCAAATGATTACTATTTAATGCAAAAGATGGCATAACTTTCAACTAATAATTTATCTTCTTCCACACCAGTCCTTACGATCTCATTGTTAGTTGTTCTTCGAATTTTCACTTTACCATCAAATATGTGTATGGAATGTCTTTCTTTTCTTATTTCTATAAGATATAATAAATTCCTTTGAAACTGTGAAAAGTAAATAACATCATTTAAAGTATAGTCTATAAGTCCAAGAATTTTTAATTAAATAGAACCAATCCCTAATGGTTAGATTTGAGACTTGTCAACAAAATACACTACTCCATCAATATTAGAACTAATTCTTTCAAACAAATCCCTTGTAAAAGTCGTATGACAAATGACACCTGAGTATAAAATCTAATTGTCATGCCATGAAGAAAATGAGGTACTAATATTTCTTCCATATTAAAATTACAATGGGAAACAACATAATGTGAATTCTCAGAAGACTGTCGTTTTTCTGCAATTAGTTGATCTTTATTTTCAAGTATTTGTTCTGTTTCTTCATTAATCTTCCCGGAGGGAATTATACAATTTGTAGCAGTAAGTCCAATTTTACCACATCTAAAGCATTTTACAGTTTTTTTATAAAAAAATATTTTTTTGTTTATCAATTTTTTTATCTATCCCCTTGATTATCCCCCCCTGCCTCTATAGTTTCCTCCTACCTCATCCTCTTCCACCCTTATTATTTCTGATTGATTCTTGTTGACATTTTTTTCTTTTTGAGCAAGACATAATGTTTGTGTATAAGAATTGTGCAATTTTTCTTTCTTCCCAAAAGGATTCTCTTTTTCTACAATTTTTCCTACTAATTTGTCAAAATCTAAATCTTTTAACTACACACTAGCTTGGAGAGATTCCAAGTAGTGTGAATAACCAAGATAAAGGGATTTTATAAATGAAGTAAGATGTAGATAACCTTTAAATCCAATTCAATTTCATGGTTGGTGGCTTTAATTTGAGAATCAAGTTCTAATGGATCCTTATATTTCATTTTGAGATTAAACAACCTTAATAATAACTCAATTATCTCCAATTCAAAATGTGAATCATAAATATATTTCAATTTTTTATTGCATCATTTGTTGTTTTACATTGAATAATGTATTTTCTTACATCTTTTGAGACTGAAGTAGAAATTCAAGCATTTGCATTTATATCCTTACTCTTCAAGATTGCTAATTGTTTTTCCTCATTAGGCGGCTCTAGCACAATGCCTCCTTTTCCTCCACAAAATCCATTCCACAAATCATTAAAACTAAATATATCTTTGATTTTTGGTACCAGTCCTAGTAATTTTAGTTTCCATAAAGTAGAATTCCAACTACAGATATCAAATAACTCATTTTTGCAGATCAAAATAATAGTCAAAATCGTGATTGTACAATTTTTTATTTTGATTTTTTTTTAAATTCGTTTTCTATTTCAAATTCTTCTATAGACCCATAATAACCATTGTAAAATAGACATATGAGAATACAATGAATCCAGCATTCAATAACCTCCATGGCACAATCAACACTTGGTCAAATGCATAAGTCATGATGGTCATGTCCAATGGTCAGAGATCAACAATCAAGATCATTTGATACCGATTGACAATGCATATTTAACACGATGAGTGGTCCACATAGATTTGTACAAATAAATGGTATTGACATCACTTCCCAACATCCAATAGTACCGACATCAACTCACCTTGCCAAGATTTGACATAAGTTGTTGTCCCCGGTGACGGGTTGAGAAAAGTCGTTCGACTTAAAAATGAGTAGTTGTTAATAAATATTGCAAAACATGACAAGTTTCCCAAACCACCAGCATGTGGTGTGAAGTGGTTTCCAAAACCACCTGCATGGATCTAATCAATTCCTCGAAGTCGGGATGAGAACAACAACGTTGCAACTTCTGCAACAATGGAGGTCAAACTAGATACTTCACTGTTTTCTTTCAAAACCTTGCTCTGATACCACTATTACAAGTTCTTGGATAACTTCATGAAAAAAATATATTATTCTTTCATACCATTTATTAAACTAAAGGACATATTTATACAATCAAATAATAAGGGAGACAATTATGCCTCCATAACTAGAAATACGGGAAATACCTAATCTGTGTCGTAATTATAATTATAATTATTTACAAAATACTGAAGGATTATTAAAAAGATGAGGAAAAAAGACCTATATTATATCCTTAGGCCTCGTAATGAATCTATCGTCATATTTTTATGCTAAAAATATTATAAGAAAGATGTCCTTATCTAATTCTTGCTATCAATGTTGGATCAAGATCCTCAAGAGGTAATGAAAATCATCTAAACTATAAATTAATATCATATGCAAATTGAATTTCATATCAAACCTCAAAAGCTAATGTAGTCACACAAAAAATCCTTAGAACATTTTCTTAACGTAGGTTATGAAGGCCTCATGTTAGATTATAAAGAAATGACCTCAAAAAATAGAAAAGATAATCAAGAGGAAGATCAAAATCTTTATTGTGTAGGATAAAATCTCAAAGACATTAGTGAGATTAGAGAGTTACAATGCTATCAGAATCTCTAAATCGATCACTTTAGAATTTTGAAGTTATGGAATTCTTGTTGCAAGAAGTCAAGATTGATGGTGGAAGAATTATAAGTTCTATCCTCAGTCATTAAGATGAAAATTTCCTTTCTGAAAGAATTTGGAAGAATTAAAATTGTTGTCATAATTTTAATAGAAGCTGAAGTTGCAAGATTACATTATTTCAGAGTTTAAGTGTACTCTTTAACAAAGGATCAACCCTTGTACCACCTTAAAGGGCTAAGATCATATGAAATAATTTTCTTTTAGGTCATAAAGATCCAATGTTTGATGCCTACTTTGTGCAAGTTTTGTCCTTGAGGAATCTATCAAGGGCATAAAGAAGTTGAGTAACTTTGTTCCACAAAAGGTATAATAATTAACTTCTGAAGACCCAAATGTATTGAAGTTGAAAATACTTATGAAATATTTCATATCAAGAATCCTCTAATAATTCTTTCCATTTCTTTGTTCAAATATTTCATACAAAGATGATTGGATATTCATGCTTTTGGAACAATGGAAAATTTATAGAACTTATTTTATACAAGCCGAAGTATGAATGAACAATTTGCATAAATATAACTTGCATTTCCATCACATAGATGTTTCCATAGTATTTGGTGTATGTAATCTTGCTTTATTAGAATACATTTGGATTCAAATTGTAGAAATTACCTTATAAAGATGACAATGAGAAAGATTATTACCCAAAAAGACTGATAAACTCATAATATGAAGAGTAGAAATTGTTCTGAGTATATATGCTATTAGAGTTTTTCTAGTAACATTTTATCTAAGAATGTATGTCATGTTACTTGACTAACATCATGATGGAATATTTCTGATTCTGAAGCTTAAAGGCTCTTTGATATGGAAAATATAGTTTTGCAAGGTATTGTGAAATTAAGGTTTGTAAACCCTCAAATAATTAGTGAAGGATATGAAAGACCTAGGATTTGAGATAAAACCATAGATAAAGATTTCCATTAAAAGTTGAAACCTTATCTTTTGCAAGAAAGTAATGACATTATGATGATTAAGTGGATAAGATTGACAAAGTTTGAGATTGATGTTGAAGTATAAAGATCACGTGGGAGTTGACATTATGAAAAGATAAGTATTTTATAACTCTCTTGTTTCATTATTGCTATTGTTGTTATTTTACTATTAGTTAGCTTCATGTATTTTAATTATTTTCTTAGTTCTAATTGGTCTTCCATATTCTCCTAGTGGGGATTGCAAGTACATAGTAGAAGTTCTCAAGGCTTCGATAGTAGTTGGAAGAAGTGGAAGAATACAAAAAAGAAATAGGGCTTTCTAGAATTTATACTTGAAGTATATTGCACTAGATGAGACACATGTTTGGAGGGAGTAGATATTTTTATGTAAGCCTAAATTATGCCTAATAAGAGTAAATATATAACATGAAAAGGATAGTAGAATTAGAGAAAGATTTGAGAAGGTTAACCCAAAAGGAGGGAGAGGATTTTGACAAGATGATTGTCTCAATTTCAAGAACTCGGGGTTTTTAAGAACATAAAAAGAACTCTCAAAATTGAAGAATAATTTGTAATTTGGGCTTGGTCGAATGGATAAAAAATGATCATATATGACTTTTCTCTCATAAACAAAGGACTTATGTGTAAGAGGGAGTAGCAATGAAGAAGGTATTCCTTCCAAAGGAAGTAGTTACAAAGCCTTGATTTGACCTTAGAAGGAATTTACTTCAAATTTGATGACAAGTTCTTGGATAATGAATTTTAAGTATGAGAGGGATTACCCAGTTAGTGTGGCCTAAAAGAATCCATGATGATGGATCATGTGAAGCTGAAAAGAGTTCATCAAGATACTTCTTTAGTTCGGGCTTCATTATAATTTCTTGGATGAGCACAAAGAATTACGACAAAGGTAAAGTATATTGCAAATGAATTGGAATTTGAGAAGTAGTATAGCTTCAGAGGCTACTTGTCGGTTCTTTATCAAGTGTAGGTGATGACCAAGCTAATAAAAATGGTGTAGAAGGGAGAAATAATGCTAGAGTATATCTCCACTAGTGAAAAGATAGTCAATATGATGATGAAGTATATTTCTCGAGGGAAGTTTGCGTACTTTCAAAGCACACTTAAACTCATGGAGAATACCGTACCTGTTGAGAGGGAGAGAGGATGAGACAACATTATGAATGGACACTAACCCCATATGTTCAAGAACTTGGCTGGAGAATGGTTTGATATTTTCACTGTGTCACTATTAGCTTGGTTGGAAACTTTCTCCCTTTATCATTCTAACCTTGGTTGGTGAATATTTAGATAGATTAGATAAAATCACTCACTAACATTATTCCTACGTCATGTACTTTGACATGATTAGGGAGGCTATCATTGAGTCAAGTACATAGGCTTGATTAGGAAGAATGATCTGGTGGACTCACATTCTCCTTGTGTCATGCAATTGACTTGATTAGGGAGGTTATCCATGTGTCAAGTACATAGAATCTAATTAGTAATAATGGTCCAATGGAAAATCATTTTTGTGTGCCATTGTATGATGACATGATTAGGTTTGTAGTCCTTGTGTCACTTTGACCTATATAGGAAAATGGTTTGGAAATAGATTTACTCCTTGTGTGAGTTTAGCTTGGATGGAGTATGGTCCTAGAGGCTTTAGCCTCCTAGCATCATGCTTTGATTTATTTTTAAACTGAGATTGTTTATCATTAATGAGGCCTCTGGTGTTTCACCTAGATTACATATATAATTCATTGACAATGAACCATGCTTATGATAATGTTGGTGATTATGATATTAATGATGATAGTTTTATTAATGTTTTGTATAATGTTTCACAATTGTTGATATGATAATGGTAATTTCTTTTACAATGTGTCACAATTGTCGAGCCGATTATGGTACTTAGATACGTCATAACCTTTTCATAGACAATTTTTTCAGCATGAGAACATGTGGATAGTCATTATGAGTACCTCCATATTTAATAGGGAGTGTTGAATTTTGTAACTATGGTTACTATTCATAATGTTTTTTATCCTTAATGTATGTGAAAGCATGTTATTCATGCTAGAAAAAAAGGATAAAAAATTGAATTTGAAAGAAATCTATTTTGGATCTAAAATATGTCATGTTGGCCACCTCTTAGTCAAGCCATCCCACTCAAATGTTCAAGTCATATCCATCCAAAAAAAGTACCCATTTGGTCAACCTAAGCATGTATGTAAGACGGAATTCGACCTCAATCAATGCCAGCAATAAAGCTTACATATGTTGGAGGAAAGGAGAGTCTAATATGAGGCCAGAACAAATTCTGAGGAAAGAGAAACATTATGAGGAATGCAAAGTATATTTGAAGCCAACAAGGAGTATTTTTGAGGCATATGAAGTGCACCTGAGGTTTTTAAAATTCTATGAAGATAATCAAAGACGAGTGAAGAATTTTGGCTGAGGTAGGCCGCCAAGGATGATTAATATGAGCACAAGGTAGATTTGGATGATTACATCTATGGAAAACTTATGACTTGACTAGGATGGAGAAGATGATGGATCATGCTTGACCTAGTTATTAAGTAATATGTATCTATGTTGAATTAAGTATTTCTCTATTCAAAATTTTGTTGACTTTTCCCCTATGTGGGTATTGCTAGGGTAAATTATTGTTTTCTTTATGTCCCTGTCTTTTCATGATATTTCTATTATAGATATTAAATGGTTGATTTCTTCTATGTCATTGTTTAATAATGATATAATGGATAAGAATGAGAAAAAAATAAATTATTAGGAACAATAATCAACATACAACACCTATTGAAAAACCAACATTATGAAGGCGAATGGAACCAATTTTCTAGACCTTGGATAATGCCATATTGATAGTGGGTGCGCAAATGTAAGACCCACAAAAAGGATAGTGACATCGACAAACATGACATGAGAAACATATATATTTTTTGTGACACATATACTAGAAAAAAGACCCCTATGCTTTGCCTTTAAAATACTCTTTCTCAAACCATCAACTGCCAAAATGAATGATAATGGCAGTAGCAAGAAGCCATATCTCAACCCCCAACATCCATTTAATAAATGGAAAGGAATAAAATTTATCGATATTGCATAGTTAAGTGAATATACACAAACCATGATCCATTCAACAACACCAACTTAAAGCACAATTTTGTGCAAAAATCATCCAGAAAAAATCATAATCCATATAGTCATATGCTTTACGTAAATCTAGTTTTAAAATTATAACGTCCTTCTTCTGAAATTTTATGGCATTTTTGATGTATTATTCAATGGCCACAACATCCTATATTTGCATTGGTTTAAAAAAATTGAACTGCTCAAGAGTGACAAAAAGGGAGAGCTTATATTTGAGATGAGTCACAATAATATTGAAATCAGTTTATATGTAATTTTGTAAAAAGAAATAGGCAAAAAGTCCTAGAATGTGTTTTCCTTTGTTGTGTTTGAGTTAAGTGCAATGATGGTCGAGTTTGAGGCATCGATATTTTACACTCAATTCTCAATTCTAAAGCTAATTTCAGCAATTCAAATCCCATGATACCCATAAAATCAACAAAAAATTACATGGTCCATCCGTCCTTGCCCATGAATTTATCCTTGGAAAAAGATTCAAGTACATAATTTATTTCTTCAATAGTGATTGGCCCAACAAGATACTCATCATCCTCTGTAGCGAAGATTTGATGATATGATTGAATTAATTTTAGTTGTTCATCAATGTGCACCTCCTCCCTTACATGAAATAACCCCCCCAAAATAATGAAAAAATTCCCTATGGATATTTGTATTTTGTAAATTTTTCCCCTCTCCATCCAATAGGTTCCAAAAAGTGATTTTACTCCTCTAAAAAGAAAAATTGTTATTTTTTTTGTATTTTTTTCACCATCAGCAATCCACATGGCTTGTCCCTTTAGTCACCATGCTTCATTTTGCAATTTCCAAATGTTTCTCTTAAGGGCATCCAGATCCATGATCTATTTTTGATGTGCCTTAGTTAAGAAACTAGAAATTATAGGGTCAGATAGTCTAGTCATGGTCTGATCAATCTCTACAAGTTTTATTCTATAACACTTCTTTTTTTATCTTTCCTAATAACACACCACCTTTTTTAATTCTCTTTGATTTGTAACACACACCATCCATCTGTGAAGTCCCATCTATAAATTTTCATATTATATCATGCCTTCCTAACTAGTTACACAAATTCCTACTCAGTTAACCATGAGTGATTAAATTGAAAAGGAGTCCCTTCCACACACATTCTCCTTTCCATTACAAAAGGATTGGAGAGTGATCATAAAGTAAAGCAAGGGAGACCCATGAACGCATTAAACCAAGTTTCTCCATCAAGTTTTTATGGAGTAAAAGTTGATCCAATCTCTTAACAATACCCTGAGGTGTATACTTCCCATTTCTCCATGTTGGTATGATCCAGTTAGGATGAATGTCCATAATATAGTTCTTATCAATAAAATCCTAGAAGAAAGGCCCCATAGGGACCATTCTACTGCAAGAACCCAAAATTTCATCCCAAGAGAGACTAAATATCAAACCCTAGCCGCAATTAGGGATCTTATCTTCAATAATCCACTTTCACCTAATTTATTCCAGAATTCCTTTCTATAATCATATGGCATGTGTTTATTAAGGATGTGAAAAATGACCATTGATCCCATAATAAAACTCGTTAGTAGAATCCCTGCAAAAAGTTCAAAAGACATAAAATCAGTAATCTAGAGATCACAAAGAGTGACCAAGCCCCTCAAGAGGCCTGCAACATCAGTTGAGACAATTTTCCATCCATGACACATTTTCAACAAATATGTCCAAGATTTTTCAACCAAAACCATTGTATCTTGTATCAAAATAACTACTAGAGAAATAAACTTGATCAATTGTTTTAGGGAATTCTCCAATCCCCAAATATCAAGGGACCTTAACTTCATGTAATATAATTGATGATGGTAATATTATATCTACGGGCCCATGTCTCATAGTATTCAATAATAGATACATCATGTAGGTCCAGATTTTCCAACAAATTTAGGGATTTTACAAGAATGAATTTTCTCCTCTATAGGAGTTAGCTTAATTCAACCCCATTGTTTCTTATAAATGATAACATTCAAAGAATAATTAGGGTTAATGGAATGGAATTTCATGGGTATAATAGTTAGTGACACAATATATAGGCCCTGGTTTTGACAAAAAAATCTTGGTCACTACCAATCAAATTGTTAAGGAAAGTGATGCAGTGAAATTTACACATCTACAAGGAGTTATTGCCTAGTAATATTATAGCCCTAGTAACGTAACCAAACAAAAAACTATATGATTGACCAATCAAAGAGAAAAATCCCAACTATATGATCTGTGAATAAACAAATCATGGATTCCCTAATCTAGAGGATTTGAACCAACACATGTTCTCCTCATACAGAAGTGAATGTTTTTTATCTCGATGTAGAATCTTCTTGCTCGAACCAGGAGATGTTACTCTTCCGAAATAGATTTATACTTCCACACATGCCAAAGAAAACAAGGAAAACAAGTGGCCTTCTGAAGAAGGTCATCATCTCAAAGAAATAAGAAAAACATGAATAATTAACTGCAAATATAGATTTGAAGGGAAGGAAACATGTATCTCTCTTAAAAATAAATCAAAAATGCAAGTTATCCCTTCATATTTTGATCCCCTCTCAAAGGTCTGGAAAATTCTCCCCACTATGAGAAATATGACCTCAAGGGTGTAGGAACTAGAATTAGAGTGCATCATAGCAACCCTCTCTGCAAGTTTCTTTATTGCTTGCCTTACACTTAAGGATAAAATGATTTATAAGGACTCAATGAACTCCCATGGAGGATGCATGTGGATGACTATGGTGAAGAGAAGTCAGGAAGGTTCTCCAATAATAGACCCCTAGCCAACACATACACAAGTGGGTCAATTTGATCTCCTTGGTAAAGTAAGCCTCTAGAAACAATTTTCTCAATTATGAGTTTTTTCTCAATTGTTGTCAATTATGAAATAATTGTTATTCCATAATTATAATATATTGGAAAAATAAATTAAGAGAAAATGCTCAATTATGTAATTTCACCTTTTCACCATGGAATAAACCCCACATAGGTAAATGTAGTGGTGAAAATGTGATGCATTCTAGCCATCAACTGAGGTAAGTTTAACTTAGGTCTCTCTCACTACAATCGAGTGGAAATAGGGTTATAATATAAAGGGATGCCTATATAAGATCCAAATCGAATATTAATAGATTTACCAGCCATAGGGGAATTGCTATTAGGATGGGTATATTACATATGTCCATATGACTCTTGAAGAACATAGGAATCGATGCAAAAGGACAAGTCTCCAATTGAAATAAATTTTTGAAAAGAGTTGATATACACTTAGAACATGATCTAGCCACCATATTTTTATAGGGGGGATGAACTTTAAAAAAATTCTCAGATAAGTTGTTTTTCAAATACACATGAACAGAGTCCATTACAAAATGATTAGAACAAAAGGGAGAAGAAGAGAAATAATCATGTATAGTACCTGCAAATGTGTGTGGAGACACAACATTGAAACATTCCATTGATTCCACATCCAAGGTGGTACAAACCCTATGATTTTCCCTTAGTGGATCCTCCTATCCATGGGTATAAGCATAATCCTAAGTATGTCGGGGGAATTTTGCCAGTAGTTACATGTTTGGTGGAATCCCAAGGAACAAAAGGGAATTCCCTAGTAGTTAATTCTATGATGAAAAGAGGAAACACCCCAATGCAAGTGCAATTCCAATAGTAACCCTCACAAGAAATTTGATTCCACTAGGAATGAAGTGATGCACTTTTTCCAAACTGGATAAAGTACTTTGTCCATACAATTAAACTTCCCTATCAAAATTCCAATCTTACTCATGACATCATGCATCCATAGTTCCATAAAAGTCCCAAGAGTTTAACCAAAATAAAATGTATTAAGGAACCTTAATAAGCATGTTAAATCCCACATGCCAATGATACAAGTTCAAGAAACTTCGAATGCATACCCATGGGATCTTCATGATATTTTAAACAATGTCTTGATGTAGGAAATGAAAGCAATGTCATTTTTTCATAAGCATGTTAATCTTTGGCATGTACATCAAAATTGGAAACCATTTAGTTTCCAACCATTCCCTCGTTCTATCCCTATCATATGCATGAATTCCCAATGTCCACTAAGCACCTTGTTCGAAAGGCCCAAAATCTTGTCCTAATATATATATCTTGTAAAAATTTGTTCTTTAATCTTAGTGGATTTCATTAGATCCTTTGGATTATGCCTATAATGTGATAGAGTATTTTCCCTATAAACATTCCCCTACATCCAAAGCTCATTAGTGAAGTAATCAATCTATGTAAGGGATTTCACAAATGTTCTTAAATTGGCACACTATCCCTACTCAGTAGCAGACCATCTGATAAATTGTGTGTATACCTTGCTTAGATTCCAAATTTACGTGTATCAATGCCTTTATATCTAGGGATTTAGGCCCATGAAAATACATGCCAATTATTGTATGACAAAAACACCATGAACGACACGTATAACTAACCACCAAAGATATTTTTCAAACCTCATATAATCGACATGTGAAAATACTAGTTTTGATGGAAATATTTATAAACCATATAAACAAAACCTAGAAGAAATATTTCCCATCCAAATAACCATTTAATGTCCAAAGGTGATAGCTCTAAGGGAATGAAAAAAATTATGTCGTTGATCCTAGTTTTCATTGTCAAAGACTCCAGATTGGTTTTGAAATATTGTTTGGGGTCATGAAGATGTTGAGAGATAATCATGTCATTGACCCATAAATATACATTAAAACCTCACCTACATGATTCAATTTGAAAAACACCACAAACATAGTGTCAATAATGTCCATTGTCTTTGAAGACAATTAAAGAGAAAAAACAATAGTAAACCAAGTTGTTATTGCTAATAAGGAATAGTCACCTCTCTATATCATCCAAAATTCAACATATAAAAGTGGTATATTGAACCATGAAATCACATTCCAGATATAGGATACCCAAAAATGTAAAAGATCAGAGCCTAAACCATGAGTGGCATTACATATGGGACACACACATAAGATTGACGATCATTCACCTTACTGCAAACCATGCCAATGTCAATGGTCATACGGCATCACATATAATATATCATATGGGATACATGAAGTACTAAGGGATGATCATATTTTAGGGAAGACAATCAATAGTTGTATCATAGTTGCATGGAGAAATAGACATGGACCTCAAAATCTAATATAACAAATAAAATCATTCATCACCATAAAAACATGCAAAGAAAAAATGAACTAAAAAACATGGAAAATTATTATCCATTTGAGTCACATATAGGAAATCCCTATGAAAAATTCTACATATGTATCATAGACCATGACCACTAAGATTTATCTAAATAAAGGCACCTATCAAATAGACCATTTGAAGTTGAATAAATACATCCACATGACCAATTTAATTCTTTCAAATCCACAAAAGTAGAGTGTCATCCACAAACATCATACGATTTCAATCATAAATGTTTTTTGTGACATATATAGTAGAAAAAACATCCCTATGTATTTCCTCCAAAATCCACCTTTTGAAACCATCAATAAATATCATGAACAGTAATGGTGATAATAAGAAACCTTGTTTCAACCCTTGACATGCATTGAAGTATTAGGAAGGAAAACCATTTATCAATACTGCATAGTTAATTGAAGAGATGAAATCTATGATCCATTCAAAAATTAAAACAAAGAGTGCAATTTTGTGCAAAATCATCTACATAAAATCTCAATGCACATAGTTATATGCTTTGTGCAAATATAGTTTTAAAATTATAGCCTCTTTCCTTCGAAGCTTTATGGAATATATAATTCCTCTACAATCGCTACAACATCCTATATTTGGTAGCGTTATCAAAAACTTATCTTTTTCTGTGGTGATAAAGAGAGAAAGCTTAGCATTCACATGAGTCACATTAATATTTGAAACTAGTTTATATGTAATATTCCAAACTAAATACCCCTAGAATCCTCGAAAGAGTTATCCTTGTATTTGGGATTATTGCAATGGAGTTTGATATTAATTGACCACATATTTTGCAATTTTTTCTTAATTATTTGACTAATTTTAGAATATTAGTTCCCATGACATCCATAAAATGAATCAAAACTTCCACGGTACATTTGTCCAAGCCCTGGAACTTGTCCTTGGAAAAATATTCTAGTACAAAACTTATTCTTTGATAGTGATTGTCCCACCAAGATACACATCCTCCTTTGTATTGAACACATGAGGATATGATTGAATGAGCTCGAGTTGTTTATCAATCTCTACCTACTTGCTCGCAAGAAAGAAACCCTCGAAATAATGAACAACTTCCTTGTGGATATCTTATATTTTGTAGATATTGTTCCCTTGTCCATCCAACATGTCCTAATTAGTGTTTTTACTCCTCCTACGAGAAGAAAATTTGGGAAAAACATTATATTCTTATCACCACCAGTGATCTAGATGGCCTGATTGTTGAGTCACCATTCCACCCCTTGAAATATCCAAAGGTGTCTCTTATGGTCCTCCAGATCGATGATCTCTTTTTTATGTGCCTTAGTTGAGAAATCAAGAACTCTAGGGTGAGATAGTGTATCCAAGGCCTAACCAATCTCTGCAACTTCAATTCTATGATGTTATTTTTTTCTCTTTCCCAACAATATACCACCCTTTTAATTCTCTTAATTTGTAACACGTAACATCCATCCATGAAGTCCCATATCTAAATGTCATATTTGACCATGCATTTCTACCCAATTGCACAAGTTCCTATTCACTTAACCATGAGTGATTAATTTTAAAAGGGAATCCCTTCCACACACATTCTCTTTTCCATTACCAAATGATTGGAGAATGATCATACAACAAAGTAGGGGAGATCGATGAATTCCCTAAGCCGAGTTCCTCCACCAAGTTTTCATGTCCTAAAAATCAATCCAATATCTTAGCAATACCCTCAAGGACAAACTGGTCATTTCTCCATGTCAGGATGAGCTAGTTCAGAAGAATATCGAAATGATAGTTTTCCTCAATAAATTCCTAGGGAAAAAACCCGATATGATCGATTCTATTGTGGGGACCCAAAATTTCATTAGAAAAGATAGCGAATATCAAACCCTTGCCACAATTAGGGATCCTATATTCAATGGTACACTATAACCCAATCTATTCTAGAATTCTGTTTTGGAATCATATGGTGTGTATGTATTAAGTATTTGAATTTTGATCATTGATCTGCTAATAAAACTTGTTAATAGAATCCTTGTAAAAAGTTTATAAATCTTAAAGCCAACCATTTGGAGGTCCCATGGAGTGATCAAGCCTCATGAGAGGCCTATAAAAATTTTGGATACAATATTCATCCAAGACACATTTTCAAGGAATATGTTAAAGATTTTTTACCCAAAAGCATTGTTTCTTGTATTAAAAAAATGGCAAGAATCACAAGCGTGATCAATTGTTTCAGGTAATTCCCATTTGGGGAATTTGGAAGTCCCAAGATATTAAGGGACATGATATTAATGTATGGTAATTTATGAAATTACTATTATCTCTAAGATCCTACATTTTAGATTCGTGAAGAATAGATACATCATGTAGGTCAAGACTTTCTGACAAATTTATGGATTTACCAGAAGGACTTGTCTCCCCTCGAGGAGTTGGCTTGATGTACCACCATAATTTCTTACAAATAGCAACATTTGTATAAGAATCAAGTCTAATGGAAGGACATTTTGGGCAAGTAATAGCCATGTGAATAGTGAGTGAAAAAATATCTAGGGCTAGGTTTTGACAAAGAAAATCTAGGGCTTACCCATCAAATTGGTGTGGGAAAGGATGCCAATATAAGATCCAAATTCAATACTGTATATTTATCAAATAGAGGAGATTTTTTATTAGGATGGATATGACCAAGAGCACATCCCTCCATATGACTCTTAGGAACTACAGGAACCAATGAAGAAGAGGAGATCTTCAAATGAGGGAAAGTTTTGAAAATATTTGATATACACTCAAAATCAAATCTAACTACCATATGTTTATAGAGGGGAGGATGAGTGTTCAAAATTTTCCGAGATAAATTATTCTGCAAATCCACATGCATATATTCCATGAACAAACCATCAAAAACACATTAGAACATTTTATTTGTGCCTCAACTAGGGTGATAAAAACCCCATGATTTATCCTCAGAGGATCCTCATATCCATGGTTAGAAGCATAACCCTAGTATGGGGGAGAAATTTTTCTAGTAGGTGACCCACCTAGTGGCATCCCAAGTAGTGAAAAGGACCTCCCCAATATTTTATCCTCTGATGGAAGGAAGAAACACCCCAATGCAAGTACATTACCAATAGTAACCCTCTCGAGAAATCTAATTCCAGAAGGACTCAAGCAATTCTCTTGTCCAAAATACATAAAATACTTTTTCCATATAATTAAACTTCCCTATCAAATTCCAAACTCAGTGATGAGTTTATGTGTCAATAGTTCTAGTGGAAGACCTAAGAGTTTAAGCAAAATCAAATGATTGCAAGGAACCTTGTGAAGTGGGTCAAAGGCAACATAGTAGTGATGGAGGTTCAAGAAACTTTGTCTGCATACCCATGGTATCCTCATGATATTTTTAGCATCCTCCTGATATGGGAAATGAAAGTAGAGCCATTTTTTCATAAGAATGTTGATATTAGGATTTTACGACAAAATCAGAAAACAACAATAGTAAACTAGCCTATTATTGCTAATCAGGAATGGCCACCTCTCCATATCATCCAAAATTTAACATCAAAAAGTGGTATACTTAACCATGAAATCACATTCTATACATAATATACCCAAATAGATAAAAGAGTAGAGCCCAATCCATGAGTTTATAAAATGTGGGATGCATAGAGAAGTATGTCGATCATCCACCTTACTCCAAACCACACTAATTTCAATGAAAAGACAATATCACATATAAGATATCATAAGGGATATAGTAACTACCAAGGAATCATTAAATTTAAGGGAAAAAAATAAACAACCACACCAGAGATGTAGGGAGAAATTCACATGGACCTTAAAATATAATATAGTGCACAAGATGATTCATCACCACCAAAAAACACAAAGAAAAGCATGAACTAAAAAAGCATGGAAAAATATTATCCACTTGAGTCACATATAGGCAATCCCTAAGAAAAATATTCCATATGTATCACAAGACATGACCAAGATTATTTATCTAAATAAAGAGACATATCAAGATGGAAATTCGAATCTTGAAAATTTATATGCACATGACAACCTTCCATATTTCAAACTCAAAAATAGGAGAGATTAATCCACAAAAATGAGATTAGAATCAAAGATATTTTTTGAAATATATACTAGACAAATGACCCCTATGTCTTCACTCTAAAATATGCCCATTCAAACTATCAATAACGAACCATAATAATAATGGGGATAGCAAGAAACCTTGTCTCAACCGTCGACATGGATTGAAGAAATTGAAAGTAACACCATTTATCAATACTTTGTAGTTAGTTGAAGAGACACACACCATGATATTTTCAACAACACCAAGAAAAAGTGTTATTTTGTGCAAAATCATCTAGAGAAAATTTAAATCCATATAGTCATATGGTTTTTGCATATCTACTTTTAAACATATAACCTCCTTCCATCAAATCTTTATGGAATGTTTGATTTCTTGTGCAATGGCCACAAGATCCAATATCTAGTAGTGTTTTAAAATATTTTACTATTCAGTGGCTATAAAGAGGGAGAGCTTATCTTTCAGATGAGTTGCAATAATATTTGAAGCTGTTTTATATGTAATTTTGTACAAGTAAATAGGTTGAAAATCATACAAAATGTTTTCCTTTGTTGTCTTTCAGATAAGTGCAATGAAGGTCGAGTTTAATGCACTCAACATTTTGTGCTCTATTCTTAATTATTTATCTAATTTTAACAAATGATAGCCCATGATATCCATAACATGAATAAAAGTTTTTTTTATCCATTTTTCCAGGCTCAAGAACTTATACATGAAAAATGATTAAAGTATAGAATTGTTTCCTCGATAGTTATTGGCTCACTAAGATACTCATCATCCTTTTTAATGAACATATGCTACTATGAATAAATGAATTCTAGTTTTTTATAAATGTCGACCCCTTCCCTTGCATGAAAGGAAACCCCAAAATGAAAAAGAAATTCCTTGTGGATATCCTATATTTTGTAAATTTATTTCCCCTCACCATCCAAGAAGTCCCAAATAGTGTTTTTACTCCTCTGACCAGCACAATTGTGAAAAAAACTTATATTTTTTTCACCACCATAGATCTAAATGGCTTGTATCTTGAGCTGTGGTTCTTCCTCTTGCAATTTCCAAATGTGTCTCTTATGGGCCTTTAGATCCATTATCACTTTTTGATGTGTCCTAGTTAAGAAACAATGAACTATAGGGTCAAATAGTCTAGTCATGTTTTGATCAATATTTCCAATTTCAATTCTATGATACTATTATTATTCTATTTCCAAGAAACACACCACCATTTTTAATTCTCTTAATTTGTAACACACAACATTGATCCATGAAATCCCATCTACAAACGTCATATTAGACCATGTATTTATAACCAATTGCTCAAATTTTTATTCACCTATCCTTGAGTGATTAAATTTGAAAGGGAGTCCCTTCCACACACATTCTCCTTGCCATTGCAAAAGGATTGGAGAACTATCATACTGTAAAGTAGGGGAGACCCATGAATGCATTAAACCAAATTGATCCTCTCAGTTTTCATAGATTAAAAATTGATCCAATTGTTAGCAATACCCTTAGGGATAGACTTCCCACTTTTCCATGTTTTGAAGTGCTAGTTCATGTGAATATACACAATATAGTTTTTATTAATAAGATCCTAGAAAAATTACCCCATAGTTTCCATTCTACTATGGTAACCCCAAATTTTGTCCCTAGAGAGAGTGAATATTAAACCCTAGCCACATTTATGGATTCCATATTCAATAATCCTCTATGACCCAATATGTTCCAGAAATACTTTCTTGAAACATATGGTGTTTCTATATTAAGGATGTGAAATATGACCATTCATCCCCTAATAAAAATCATTAATAGAATTCCTACAAAGTTTAAAAGAAGTAAAGTTAACCATATAGAGATCCATCAAAGTTACCAAGTGCCCAAGAGGCCTATAGTGCCATTTGAGACAATTTTCCATCCAAGACACATTTTCTAGAAACTCTTTTGCCCAAAACCATTCTTTATTGTATCAAAATGACTTCTAGACATAGAAACTTGATCAATTTTTTAGGGAATTCCTTTTTTGGCAATTCAATAATCACCGAATATTAAGGAAAATGATCTTCATGTAGCATAATTGTTGACATGAAGAGTAGCACTAAGGGCCAACATTTCAAAATCTTCAAGAAAAGATACATCCTATAGGTCAATACTTTCCAACCAATTTAGGGATTTATCTGAAGGAATTTTCTCCCCTAGAGGAGTAGACTTAATGCACCCTCATAAGTTCTTTCGAATAGTATCATTCATAGAAGAATTAGGGATAATGGAAGGACATTCTAGGGATCAAATACACAAGTGAATAGCGATCGATAAAACATCTAGGGTTAGGTTTTGACAAAGAAAATCTAGGTCACTATCCATAAAATTAGTGGGTGAAAGGGCACCAATTTAAGAACCAAATCAAATATTTGTATATTTATCAGTTAGAGGAAAATTTTTATTAGGATAGATATTACCAATATCACATCACTCCATACAACTATTGAGAGCCACTATAATTGAGGTAGAAGGACAACTCTCTAGTTGAGGGAAAGTTTTAGAAAGAGGTTATATAGACTCGAAACCAAATCTAAGTAATAGATTTTTATATGTAGAATAATGAGCATTATAGATTTTCTCAGATAAATTATTCTATAAATCCACATGAACATATTCCATTACAAAACCATCAAAAATAAAATGTGGGAGATAAGAGAGAGAATCTTCTGTAGTACCTAGGGATGTATGTGTATGAACCACATTGAAAATATTTGTCCCCATCTCATCCTGGGTGGTACAAACCCCATTATATTTACTTAGAGGAACGTCCTATCCATGTGTACAGGCATAATTCTGAGTATTTTAGGAACATTTCTCTAGAAAGTGACCCAACTAGTGGCATCCCATACAATTAAAAGGAATTCCATAATAGTCAATTTTGTGATGGTTTTAAGAAACACTCAAATGCAATTCCATTTCCAACAATCACCCTCCAAAGGAATCCAATTGCACCAGGACTTGAGCGATGGGATTTTCCAAACTACATAAAATAGTTTGGCATATAAATAAAATTCTCTATCAAATTTCCAATCTTAGTCATGACTTGATGCAACCACAATTCTAGTGGAAGGCCCGAGAGTTTAACCCAAATAAAATTATGGGAAGGAACCTTAATAAGTGGGTTAAAGGTGACATAGGAGTGATGCAGGTTCAAGAAACTTCTTCTATATACCCATGGGTTCCTCATGATATTATGAGGTCCTCCTGATATAGGAAATGAAAGAAGAACCATTTTTCTTATAAGCATGTTGATGTTAGGATTCTACTACAAAATTATAAGTCATTTATTTCACACATTATTGATAGTGCCAGACCTACCAATATTCAAAGGGTTATTCACGATATAAGGTCCCAATTGGACCTCACATTGTTTGGTGTAGGAGCCCCATCTAGAATACGACCCAATTGTCATCTACTTAAATATTTTCCTTGGCTTTAGATATCAGCAAGAGAGAGAATAACATATGTTCCTTTGAATAGCAAGCTAGTGTGCTTGGTGAATTTTTTGTTGTAAGTATATCAAGGTTCATTTACCGTGGAGGGAAGAGAAAGTGAGCCTCTAAGAGAGAGGTAATAGTACCACTCTAATAAAAGCACACAGAGGAAATATTTGTCTACAATCCAACACAATAGTCCATCAAGATGCGATGAGAATTACAAACATTACAACACATTCTCAATATCATAAGCATTAAAATAACTGAAGAGTTCAACTACTTTAGTATAGGTGAAAATAAAACATGAATCATAAACATTTACAAAATAGTATTACAAATATTCATAATCCATGCATAAAAAAATGAGTTCGCCATGAGGCCTTAAATATTAAGTAAATGTCCCAATATGCATGTATACAACGAAAATTACTTGCTCCAATAGTGGAGAATTGGAGCCACTACTTGCTCCCCAAAAGTTATAACTCTCCCTCTTTGATGCATTATGAGAGAATCCAAGGTTAAAATTCCTTTTCTTGTACAATGAGGGTGTATATATAAAAAATGGGGTGATCCTTCACCTCCTTTTTGACTCTTAGACTACCCTCATGACCATTTGACTTCCCTATGACTTTTCAAGCAGACATGACTCTTTTCATTTTGTACATGTCCTTTGGACTTCCATTTTCTAATACAGTTCAAATAAGAATTTACATAATCCACAAAATGATGTAGCACATGGTGACTCATGACATGACTCTAATGACATGAACTATAAGATGACATGGAAATTTCCATCCATTCTTTGTTGTTTCTTTATTTGTGTCTCCTTGAAGATATAGCATGCTCTCTTGTTCCACCTTGGTATGGCTAAGGATCAATATTCTTCAGTGTTATTTTATATTGAGTTGTTGTCACAAGATGATGTCCCTTTGCTTCCTCCTGATTGATAACCTTGTGTTTGTAGATACAGAGGTGTCTTCTAGCATGTCTCCTTATCCATATCCTTCTTCACCATCCTTTCATTACATGATAGAGTACATCAATATACATTTAAATCATGACAAGATCGCATTAATCTGATAAATCACTAGCCTAAGATGTTGCATGATGATCCACTGATTAAGCTGGAGCTAGGTGGCAGGCTGAGGGAGAGACTCAGGGACTTTGCAATTGCATAGCTTGATGAGGCTCATCAATATGTACATCATATTGGTCATAATGCCATCCTCTAGCCTTACAAGTATCTCTTAATCACATTTATTTACAATTATTTTTATATTATGCTTAGTGAGAGGGATAAAAGATGTTTTTCTATGTCATGTGGGCTAATATGGTATAAATGTAGGAAATGGAGAAATTTTGAGATGATTTCAATATAGGAGCTCGAAGTACACAACAGGGAGAGGTTTTAGGAGGTTGTCCACCTCCTTAACTCCCTCAATCAACCAAAATCATCACACTTGCTCTCATTAGCTCGAGGTCATTTTCAGCCGAGCAGATATAGTGAAAGGAGATCTACATCCTTCCTTCTCAAGTTCTGGGAGACAAAAATTCCTATTTTCTAGGGCGTTGTTTGTACCTACCCTCTTATGTAAATAAACATGCGAAAGAGCTCATTAGGATTCAAAATATGTTTTCAGTTAAGAGGTTATTTAGCTCAAGAACTTGATATTGTTATTTTTGACTAGTTATGTGATCATTTTGACATTGATGAAATGATAATGAGAAGTTTCGTATTGATCCATCTTTGAGTTAGTTATAGAGGGCTGAGGCTCTTGGTTTTGGGCCCAACCCCATTAGATTAGGTCCCTCTTATGTATTTGTATTTACTTTTTATATTCTAATGTTTATTAGTTTTATGCATTTCATTAGAACATAATCCCTTAAAAATCTTGTGATTGCAACCTCTATCTCATCTCTCTCATGGGAGAATTAATGGAAGAATCTACAATCATAGCCCAAAAATGCTATGCTTATGATTTCTTGGAAGAAATTCTATGTTATTCATTCTCTTTTGCATCTACTTGTTGTAGCTTAGAATTTTATTTGTTGATTAGATCAAATTTTTTGACATATATTAGATGGTATTTAAATTCAACTCATTTTTTCCACCATTGGTTATTTCATTTTTTCCATGATAAAAGAGTATGTGCATGTGATGTTGGAGGGGTGGTTTGATATGCAGGCAAGGGATCTTTCACCATCTCTATCTAGAACTTCTTCACCCTCTTTGATGAAAACCAAAATTCTATTCTTAACCTCATTCCCTTAGGTCACTGTGAGGAACCCTCTTAGTATAAAACAGACCTTCCTGAGGTTTTAAGCTTGGCTAGGGGTGTTGTCCACCTTTCATATATCTAACATAACATACGTCTAGCTTTCCATCCCTTGATATAATCATTCCTACCTTCAAAACGTTCTTGGGGGCCTTCCTATAGCATTATAGACCTTCCTGTAGCAATACAGGACACCTGTACCAACCCCCTATAATATGCTTATAGCAGCCCATTTTACTCCTTTTGACCTATGATGCAATTTTGACATATTTTAGGAGTAGCTTTCTCCCCAACTTAGACTCCATGATCAAGGGTATAACCTCAGCAATTCCAACCATCATTTTTCCTGCACTGCCAGATAGAATAACATTAGTTTCTTTATCATGGATTTAGAACAAGTAGCACATTGATTTATATGCCAGTGTGAAATAAATAGGTAATGTATGAAATCTTGAGTTGTGATTTGGTATAATAATTTCCTATTTACAAGTGCATTTGATAGCTAGATGATTGATTACAAAATAGTGTAGTTCCCTTTATGCAAGTACTATAACTCTCATGTTTTTCATGAATTTATTCAATAGCATTTACAAGTTGATAGCCTCTACAAGTTGAGGTTTAAATAATTTACCTTTTTCTCATTAGATATAGCTTTTGACTTGCACCTTTAGTATTTAATTTCCTTCTAATTTAGGAGATAAAATGGTCTTGGAGAACTATTGATCAAATGTCATAGTTTACTGTGGCATGAGTAGAATCCCATCTACTATATATATAGCATTGCCACCTTGAATTTTGTATGAACCCTGGGTTGATAAATAGAATTGAGGAGACCTTGGGTGTTTCAACACTCTTGGTACAATAATAGGGCTCACCACTTTTTCGCATCCTTACCGAGGAGGTGTCTAGGTAGATGTCATTTCTACTTAAGAATTATTTTCTTTTTTCCATTCAGTTTTGAAAAAATTACATAAAATAATATAAAATATTTCATTCCCCGTAGGAATAGAGATACTGAAGGAAAATCATTACCAAACACCCCCACACCCTCAAATACTCAACCTTCACTCTTCTTCGGTGACTGTGAGCTTCCCTCTCTGACTACAGGGGAGTTAGAAGACCCTTTAGGTGGACAACCTGAGATATTTGAAGAACTTGTTAGGGAAAAGAAGAACCCATTTCAACTACCCTAACCTTGGCAGAATATAGGAATAAAGAGGTTTTCCCTACCATAGATACAAATGGAGAGGTTAGAATAAAGAATATAAGCCATACTGCTCTCCCACACTTCCATGGCTTAACCTTGGAGGGTCTTGATACTTTTATGTTTTATTTTTTTGTTTTATATAGGACCTATGACTATGGCTATGATGACCAGAAGCTAGAGTTACTCCCATATACCCTTAAGGATCTAGCCTTGTCTTGGTTTATGGGTCTGCTTGGGGCTAACATCACTACCTGGGTTCAAATGTAACAATCCTTTAATAACAAATAGAGGGACTCCTGTAGGTCCAAAGAAACTGGAGAATAAATCTTTAGAATGACTCTTGTACCTAATGATTACCTAGAGGACTATGAGGAGAGATTTCAAATTAGCTATAGGAAGGAGAAATTCACCCTTGATCTTGAATCACTTGAGGCAATTTTTTCTAGAGGGATCAGGGAGGACATGTTTGAAACCCTCAACATGATGTCTCGGGGAAACATGATCTATCATTTATGCTATGATGCCTTTAAAAATGTGTTCAATAATCACCCTAGGGCTACTAGGAAGAAGGGTAGGGCTATTCAAGCCTTGGTTTGTTCCTCGCCTTCCAAACATCCATCAAGAGTGAAATTGGGAACATGTTGGAGGATTTTAAAAGTGAAATTATGTATACCATTTCCTTGCAAAATGTTTTCCATGTAGATCAGGAGGAGAGAAGAGGAATAAGAGAGTTCCCTAGCAATTTTGTTCCCTAATTGCACTAAAAGGGACCCCATAAATGAATTCCCATTAAATGTCATAGATGTATTCTTAGTTTGTGAGGAAAACTATGCAACAAACAAATGTCCTTCTTTGCCTAGTTTAAAAGTTGTATACTAACGGGAAAAAGGTGGGGTTGAGAAACTCTACTTTATAAATCAAATGAGGCCTCAAGGACCTCGGAAATACCAACAGGGCATGCAAGCTACATATTACTCTTATTACCATTCCAACCAGAATGTACCCTTGCCACCCTGGTACTCTTCCACTCATCCATCTTTGTACACACCTCCTTCTTGGCCTTACGCTCCTTAATATCCTCTCCAACTTGTCAATAAACCGTTTTAGCCATATGCTTCTCAACATCCTCAATGGAATAACCAGTTACAATGGTGGAGGCCTCAACTCAACTACCCTCCTACTTTACTTCCTCCACCTCCATCTCAACCACAACTCACTCATCATGCTCCGCCCAAGAAACCTCATATGGTTACTCAAGCCAATTTGAACCTAAATAAGAAGCAAGCATAACAAGTCTACTTTGGAGAGACATCTTACCCTGCCTATGCCGTGGAGATTCAAGGAATCAACCTCCATTCTGGAAGAGTGCTTCTAGATAACCAACCTCCATCTCCACCTGAAGAAATTGAAGAGGAAAAGGAAGAGAGAATCCCTCAACTAAATCCACCTCCTTTTCTTGAGATATTGATCCATCCTAACCAACACACCCAGAAGAGACCAAACTTATGGGAGAATTGAAGAATCTATGTATTAAAATACCCCTCCTCCAAGCCATTAAGGATGTTCCCATCTACAATAAGCTTATCAAAGAGAAATATTTCAAACACTCTTGGAGGAGAAAAAGAGACACCCCCACCATAAATTTAATTAGTGAATTATTTGATTTAATGTTGGGGAGAGTGATTTATACAAAATATTTAGACCTTGGAAGTCCAGTAGTATATGTGCACATTGATGGAATAATTGTCCCTCATACTATAATTTATCTTGGGGCTTCCATCAATATGATGAGTAAAGAAACCATGCTAAAAATAAACCTCCAAGGATACTTGAGAAAGAATAATATAGTGTTGTAACTTTCAGATATATCCACAATGGCTCGTGATGGAGTTGCTGAGGATGTAATGGTCTCTATTAATTCTTGGGAGTATCTTACATGTTTCTTGGTTCTCCAGCCCAAAACCGAATTGAATGGTTATCCTCTCATCTTGGGGATGCCATGGTTAGTCATTTTTCATGTTTACATTAGTTGTAGGGTTGGGAAGATGACCATTGGAATGGGCATTTGTCCATAGAATTAGTATTGTACCCTCCCTCTTAGCCATTCATTGAGCATGACTTACCCCTATGTCTAGAAGAGGGGGAGGAATATAATGTGTACCATACAACATCCCATTGAATATGTACTCTAGATGTTGTTATAGGAGGGGGTAAACCTCATGAAGGTGACCTCATCTATCAGAGCCTCCAAAACTAACCCCCCAATACCATACCTCTAATTGAGCTTGTAAATGAGTATGAGAGTAGGCCTTGGACTGAATTATTCTTAGTTGGCCCAAGTCCTTCCCATGTCAAATTTGTATAATTGGGTCCATCTAGAACCTTAAATATTAATTCCTCTCTCTCAGCCAACCTAGAAGATAATTTGTGCAAGATGTTGAGAGAACACTTAGATTCTTTTTCTTGGAACTATAAAGAAATGAAGTCAGTGTATCCCTCAGTTTGTACTCATCACTTATATATCAATGAAGGATGCAAACCTATGTTCCAACCTCAAAGGAGAATGAACTCAGCCCTCAAGGACATAGTAAAGGAAGAATTGCAAAAGTTTCTAGATCCAAAGTTCATACACCTCATCTCAAATAGTGAATGGGTGTCCCCTATATTTTGATCCCAAATAAGAATGGGAAGTGGAGGATCGGTGTTGATTACAGATAAATGGACAAAGCTACCAAGAAACACCATTTTTGTTTCCCTTTCATTGGTCAAGTTTTAGATGGTATTGCAAGGAAGAAATTATTCTCTTTTCTGGATGGATTCAGTGGTTACAATCAAATCCAAATCAGCCCTAAGGATGAGTACAAAATTGAATTCACATGTCCCTGGGGTACATTTGCTTATAGGGTCCTCCCTTTAAATCTATACAATGCCCCTACCACTTTTCAAAGGGTAGTTTTGAGCATCTTTATTGATCTATTCCATGACTCTATAGATATGTAGATGGATGAGTTCACTCCCTATGGGTGTGACTTCCTAGAGGCTCTCTCTAACCTAGGAAAGGTCTTCAGGAAGTCAATTGAAATGAACCTCTTGCTTATTCCTGAGAAATGTGAATTCTTAATGAATATAGGAATTGTCCTTGGCCATTCAATATCTCAAGAGGGAATACAAGTGGACCCAAATAATACTTCCATCATCAAAAGGGTCCCTACTCCACAAAAGTAGAGGGATGTTAGCATTTTCTGGGCTTAGATGGATATTATAGGATTTTTATCAAGGAATTTAGTAAGTCTCTTCACCATTGTTTGGATTGTTGGCCAAGGACTCAGAACTTTGCTGGACAAACAGCTACCAAAAGGCCCTTAATATTTTGAAAGAGAAATTAACCACTGCACACCTACTTGGGGGCCCAAATTGGGCTCTACCTTTCCATATCCATGTTTATGAATCCAAAAAATTTGTGGGGGAAACATTGGGACAAATAGATGGTAAGTTACCTTATGCAATTTAATTCTTTATTAAAAATATGTCTATGGTTGAAATGAACTACACTATGACTGAGAAAGAACTCCTAGTTGTTGTACACTCCTTAAACAAATTTAGATACTACATCTCCAGATACCAAAACTTTGTGCATATTGACCATGCAACTATTAAATACCTTATGAATAAGCCTGATGTGAATGTTATAACCATGAGGTGGTTTATATTGTTACAACAATTTGATTTTACCGTCATTGACAAGCTAAGAAAAGAAAATGTAGTTGCAGATTTTTTGTCTAGACTTGCTTTGCCAGTAAGTGATGAAGGGATGGTCAAGGATCAACTTCCATATGAGCACCTATTTTCTATCTAAGTACTTTCTCCATGGTTTTCTGACATAGACAACTACCTAGTGTTGAAGAAAAATGTAACTAGGTTCGGTATTTGTAAATGTAATTTTGATCTTTGCGCTTGTCAGAAAAAGAAATATTATTTTTGTAAATTATTTGAATGAGTTTCTTGCTCATTCCATAGGTCTATAAAATTCAAATAATCAAAGTCATGTTAAAGAGCTCTTCTTGAGCATGTCTATGGGTCAACCTAGTTTCAAGTAGCCCTACAAGACAAGCACCATCCTCCAAAAAAGAATACTGCCAGCAAAGCGAGGTAAAAGATAACCATGTTGGCCTAAAAAGAATTAGATTCACACATGATATCTCAATAAATAGACACAATGCTTCACACTAAAATGTCATCTTATTTATGGAGACGTGACTACTATAAATAGCCCATTAGGGTCACCACAGGAAGCACACAACTTTGGATCATTATAAAACTTCAGACAACATAGTGAATATCGGACTACTCTGCAACTTCAAATGGGTGCAGGAAGAACAAAGTCTTGGATATCTTAGCGGACAGTGCGTGATATCAATCTTAGCTTAAATATGATAATAAATCTCTTGGTGCAAGGAGAACACAGTCACAAAGTCTTAGCATAGGAAGAAGACAGTCATGATCTCGATAATGAAGATGATCTTAGATTACACAATATTACACACAACCTCAACATAATCATGGTAAAATGAACTCATGGCAATGATATCACTATCTCAGAATACTTAATGGAGTCACTGTCTTGACAGGAAGGATTACAATGATCTTATTGTACCAAGAAGAATCTTGGTGATCACACAGTAATGATTTCTCAGCATACTAAACTCAATCATGATCTTGGTATTATGAAAGAAGCAACAAGGATATCCACAAACGGGTGGCAATGGTGCACAACAATGATTTCCTTAGAGAAGCAACAATGATGATGAAGAACTTAACAGTGACAAAGGAGAGGATTGGTGTCTTGGTCTTGGAATGGCATAGTAAGTCAAGGGTCATGGTCTTGGTGTTCATCAATTTGAATCTCTATAAGAAGAATTATTTGCGGGTTTTCCCCTCCAAGAGGGAGATATTTTGGCCCTTGAATAATGCCAATATATTTTATTCTTGTCTCTTTGTTTTTGGTAGCTAGTTGATGAAATAAGAAACACACACTCTAATAATGTCAAAGAGAAGATTGTGCTAATAATAAAATTAAAAATTCCTCAAAAATAATTATCAAGTCAAGAATAATATCATTAACTATAAATGTGTTAGATTCTTCAACATGAATCAGAGCTAAGGTGCTAAAGTTAAAAGAAATGTAGCAAAAAGGGACATACAAGGATTAGTTTTCAAGAAGGGCATCAAATCAATTTGTAGGGCTTCTAAAAAACTGAAGGATCAGTCGACATTAGCAAGGTTTTCTCTTCCTATACATTATAGAAGACAATCTATAGCGGTCCTCATCAGAAGTCCCCCAAGACCCTCATCAAGGTGTCTATAAAACAAGATAGCTCAAAGGATTTCAAAATGAAGATCACATCAGCTTGGAGAAAGTTGAAACCCTAGCAGCAATACTAATCTACAAAACAAGGAAAAGCATATTGAAGGAAATTTCATCTCCAAGGTTATGAAATCAAGCAAGGATCATATCTTTGACCTAGAAGAAGACCATCCAACAAGGCAAAAAATAATCCTATCAAAAGGGAGCAACCTTTTCTATTTAATAAAAGGATTTATCACTTGAAATAATATCATCCAAGAAGAAGCCCTGATACATCTTCTTCAACCTTCATCAAGGTGAATATTTCATCTTCACAAGACAAGTAAGTGTCTTTTAAATTTATAAATTTGATTAAATGATTTCATAAATTTTAAGGACATCTATAAGTTGATGGGTCATCAAGATCCCTTGCATGGAAAAGAAGGATAGTCATAGTCCTCTAAGAAAATGAAGTTATGTTGAAGCCCCGAAAATTGGGTCTACAAAAAGGGGGATACCCGCCCGGTTCGGACCTTGGTGGGCAGCTCCTTATCCGTTTGGTATAGTGGGTCCGACAAGGGATATGGGACCAATTTCCCAATTTGTGAGTGTGTGTGTGTGTAGAATTTGATGTTTCTGATCTAATGATTCCTAATTAAGATGTTCTAATTCTAACTTTAATCTAGTGCTATGCTATTGTATTCTAATAAGCAGAAAACATCTAAGTCTATACTAACCCGAGGTGTAATTCTTCTATTATGCGATCTAAAAAGATTTCAAATAACAACTGGTAATAAATATCATCAGCTATTATGAGAAAAGAATTCAATAAAAATGAACCACTTCGTATAAAAAGTTAGATGAAATAGTTGTGAAAAACATATCGCATAATGAGCTATTCATACATTAAGCATAAATAAATAGCTATCACCGTACAAAAGTACCAAATGATAACTTAGGCATTCACGCATTAATATATAAACAACTAAAACTGAATATCACTTTAACACATAAGTAGAAATGGTTAAGAGATAAAAGTACCATTTATAACTAGTCCTACTCATGAGCTTCAAGCGACAATGATTTATCTCTCCTTGATCTAACATCCACTAAGAGTACATAAGTGCAACATCAGTAGTTGATATTAAATTCAAACATTAATAAATCTTGTTCCATTCATTCATCAAAACCTCCTCGGAGGGTACAAAAGTGCATGTTCTGAGGACAAGTTTTTGACAAATTTCCGGACCCTTCTCTAAATGCATGAGAAGGGTTTAAATACTATTAACTAAAACTAAAAATAACTTATTACAAAAATTCAGGATGCAACTTAAATGACCGTCCTTTCTCTAAGCAAAAATAAAATAAAACTATTTCTAAAATTAAATATCACATCTGACTATTTCTGTATTTGCTCCTTAAAATCACAAGCATTCAACATTGCTTGAGAAGAGTCGGTTTACCGATTTCAGCTTATAATTGTGTTGTGAAACAGAATTAACAAGATTTGGCGCCATCTTTTTGGCAGAATCGATGACGTATTTGGAAATCATCTGTTGACTATGTGACTTTACCATGTATAATTTACCATGTATGCCCAATTTAACTTGATTAACCTTGAAATTGCTTTTGCCTTTTCTTTAGCTTTCTATTTCTAGTGTGGCCTCTTGTGATTTTTTGGGGTTTGTAGATAACTGAGCAATTGGAAGCTTTCCTTTTTGAGCAATTTTCTCAGCGATGCGCGATTTGGAAACTGCCTCTGTTCCTTGATTCAAGCTTCCTTGATGCATTTTTCGCCTTTTGCGCCTTTTGGGAGATGTAAAGCTCAAACTTTGTGAAGATAATGATTCCGTAAGCTCTTGACCTAAGTCTTCAAATGTTCATCTCTGTCATCAACACTGTCTGTGTATGTGAGAATTTTGGGCCTTGCTGCTTTCCAATGCAAGAATGAATGAGCTAACTCTATAGCTAATGTTCCAGCCGACCTTGATGGGCTTGTAGTAGCAGCAAATCCCATTACCTTAGGATTCTGTTCCCTAAGTAGATTAGGTGTGTCTTCCCAGATAGAAATTGAACTCCTACCTTTATTCCTCATAGTATCCTGTAGTTTATGAAAGAGGTGAAAGTAATGATAAAAATAATGACAGGAAAGCTTTAAATGCCAAAGATATGCAAAAATGCCACCTTACATGAACTGGCTCCTTGATAAACACAAAACCATATTTTATTAACAATTGGCATATAACTCATTAATTATCATTAAAATGCGTGACCAGTTCTTGGTTTATGGAAAACGTTTTTCTTGAATATTGAGCCAGGAAAATCTGCGATGGAATGATTATGTGGTTTGCATTGCAGTATCGCAGATCGCAGCATCTCATTATCGCAATTTTCGCTGCATCGCATTATCACAATCTTCGCTGCATTGTACGATCGTAAGATCGCAGGATCGCAGGATCGTAAGATCACAATATCACAAGATTGTTTAATCGTTATGTGTATTTTATGTGTTTTTGCGATATGCGATATCGCATATCGGCGATTTTGAGGTTTTCCAACGTAAGTGCTCATTGATGCATGCGATGCGATGGAGTTTCGCGTCGCAATCTCGCATTTTTTAACTCATAAGAAGGCATCCTATCACTTTTTGCGCGATGCGATATTTCTTAAGGAGTGACTTTACTTCCTTTATCATGAAACTTAAGCTTTTTTAGATTTTTCAAAGGTATCTTTCTAAGTTCATGATGGTAAGCTTTATCCAAAAGGAAGTATAAGCACTAAGTGATTTTTTTAAGATTTTTGACTAAGGGACCCCACTTATTTAGTATTAGCAATAACACTGTATAAAGAGGGGGGTTGTTGGTGGCCATAACAATTGGCAATTCACTTGTGAGAACCAGTTATCTCTGTTTTTCTATTGAATTTTATAAACTTCCAAAACATAAAAAAATTTAGAAAGTTGAACTTTATTATGGAAAGATAAAGTACATTATGCTTTAACCTATCAATGACATTTTTGTTTCAACTATTTTTGACTTTGATTATTTTCTTCCTCCAGCTAGTCCTTGTATTTACATCATTCATTACTTGGTCTGTAAAGGTAAAACAAAGTCTTCTCTGTAAACCTGTTTTAAATATGCTCATTTGTCGTAGGTAGAACCTCTGCTGCCAGCAGGCATTTATAGCCTCGACAGGGTTATCTATTACTCAACAATGATCCTGTATCCTACTTAAAACAACCTACAACTCTCAAATAAGAATCCATATCCACACCTATTGCTTTGATTTTCTTTTACTCTTAAAGAACAATGTCTTGGTTTGATAGCCAATTTATGACACAGTCATTCACTTGATTTATAACTTTGCTGAACAAGCTGGTTCATGATGAGACCCGTTGTCTTTTGATTGCAACAATCTTGAGTCTTTGCCCTATTGTGGTGTGCAGTATTCAACAAAGTCACCAAGTTATAATATCTGTGATTATGATAATCCGGCTCGTGATGAGACCTCTAATTCTTCAAGATGAAGTGTATCCTTGGATTGTTCCTCTGAAAGTTGTGATTTCCTTAGTAGGGAGGAAGTCATTGTTTCCTTAAGATAGCTCTGGACGATAATAGTAGAGTTTTTGGAAATAGTCGTTCTACAGAGAATCTTTATTTTTTTATTGATACCTTTCATTGCACTAATATAAAACAATTTCTTCACTAAAGGTTGTTTTCATCAAACTTTATGAAGTTGAAACTAGTATCATATCTAGGGTAGTCTTTAACTTTATCTTCAATAATAAAGATCAATTTTGCAAAAGGTTTGTTATTTATACAAGTGAAAAATCAAAATTTGAAAGAGAATTAGTATCTTATTCGTAAATGCTTAATGTAACCATTCACAATTGGTTTTATTATGAAAAGAAAAACAATTACTTCTACAAAATAGAAGAATAATCTTCTATGGAAAATATTTCTTGAGAATTTGTGCATTAACAGGCAAAGAGTCTCTTTTACCTGCTAAATCCTGTAACATAAATGTTGATGGACCTATGGCTTCTAGAATTTGGAAAGGACCAAGCCACATCCTTTGAAATTTTGTATGTTTCCCTTTCTCTTCATGAGCCTTGTCCCATTTTAAAACTAAATCTCCTATCTGAAAATCTTTTCTAGTCATTATCATTGAATCAAAAGAGGATTTTACTAGTGCTTGATGATGAGCATGGGTTTTCTTAGTCTGTTCTCGGTGTTCTTCTAATTTGATTATTTCCATTTGTCTTAGCTGTAGGGAAGAAGTTGGTACTTCATCAATGTATTAAACTACAGACAAAGAGGGAATTGCTAAATGAGTCGGAAGAACCACTTATTTCCCATAAACTAAATTAAAGGGACAAGTGGCGATGGAAGCTTTTTGCATTATTCGGTCTGCCCACAAAGCATAGATTAAAGATTTATGCCAATTTTTATGATTTTGGTCAATTGTTCTTTTGATAATCCTGATTAGGTTTTTATTTGTAGACTCAGCTAACCCATTGCCCTGTGGGTAATAATTGGCCAAATATTTAAGTTTGAATCCTCTTTTAAGTGCAAATTCAGTCATTGCATTTCCTGGAAAGTATGATGCATTATCAAACATTAAAGAGGAAGGCAATCCAAACCTGTTGATTATAAATTGATCTATGAACTCAATGATATTTTCAGCATTAGTCATCTTGAGTGGAACTGCTTCTACCCACATATTAAAATAATCTGTTGCTGTAAGGATATATCTATGCTGCTTAGAAGAGTGAGGAACGATCTCACCTATTATGTCCAATCCCCACTGACTGAAAGGTTGCTCAATGTTAACTGGCTGTAGTGGCAAGGATGGCTTCTTTTGTCTCCCAGTAGTAGTTTTGCAAACTTAAAATTTCCTCACGTAACTGTGTGAGTCTTTGAATAATGTGGGCCAGTAATAGCCTGTATGCAAGATTTTATGTGCAGTTGCATCTCCAGCATAGTGTCCTCCTGTTGGCCCATCGTGGAGTTCCTGCAAAACTTTTTCAGCTTCAGATTTCTCAAGACATCTAAGGAGAACAAAATCATAATTTATTCTAAAAAGAATATCATTTATGAGCTGATATTATTTAGCTTTCAACCTTAGAGCTCTTTCCTAGTATGGTCGAGGTGTAAAGGAGCATATTTGTTCTTAAGATAATAAATGATATCATTATATAATGACTCAGCATCGTTTAGGCTTACCTCACACATTTGTACCTCTGCAGATGGATTTTCAGAAATTCGCAACGCTCCAGCCAGCATTTTGCAAAAGCCTTGACCTTTTACAAGGTTTGTTGGTTTGATTTCTATGTCATATTCTTGTAAGGCAATAACCCAATTGGCCCTTTTCTCACCCGCATCCTTCTGTACTAGAAGATTCCTTACCGCTGGAAACGGTACTATAATTTTAGTGCGGGTTTTGAATAGAAAAGGTCTGAAATATTTGATTGCTTTGAAAACATCATAAGCATGTTTCTCCACATCTGAATAATTTAATTCAGCACCCTGCAAATTTGAACTGAAAAAAGAAATTGGGGCTTCTGCCTTTTCTTGATTCGCTTGAGTGAGTATTGTAGCATACGACCTATCTGAGGCAAATGTATATAAAACAAAAGGCTCTGAAAAATTTGGAGTTGCTAAAGATGGAGCATTAATAATAGCTTGTTTGATCAAGTTGAATACTTTGTGTTCATCTTGGCCCCATTTAAAATTTGAGTTCCTTTTAATCATGGCTTGTAAAGGATACATGATTCTTGAAAATTTTGGAACAAATATCTTTACAAAGTTGATCTGACCAAGGAAAGATTGCATGGCTTTTTTGTTGTGAGGTAGGGATATTTCAGAAATTTCTTTGATTATGTCAGAATCGATGTGAATTCGAGATTTTGACACTATGAATCCTAGAAGTTTCCCTTCACTTAATGCGGAAAAAGATTTTTTCGGGTTAAGTGAAATTCCATGCCTTAAACACGTTGGAAGATCTGTTTTAAATCTCTAAGATGGTTGCTTCGCTTCTTGGAATACATGGTTATATCATCCAAATAAATTACTACAGATTTATTGACTAAACGTTTGAATGCGATGCCCATGGCTCTGAAATGTGGCACCAGCATTAATCAAACCAAATGGCATCTTTCGAAATGCGTATGTGCCCCATTTAGTTCTGAATGTAGTTTTTAATTGATCATCAAGTTGTACCAACACTTGATTGTATCCTGAAAATCCATCCAAGAAAAACATTAATTCTGAGCCCACCACTGCCTGCAATATTTGTTCCATAGGTGGTAAAGGAAAATTATCCTTTTGGTAGGCCTTGTTAAGGTTTCAAAAGTCAATGCAAATTCTAATATCTCCATTTTTCTTTCTAACAGGTACCATATTGGAAACCCATTTAGAATGTCTAACAGGAAAGATTATTTTGGCTTTCAATAACTTATTGAGTTCGATCTTTATCTAATTTTCTAAATTGGGATGGATCTTTTTCAATTTTTGTTGGACAGGTTTTTCATTATCGATCATTGGAATAGTATGTTGGATGATGGAAGTGTTGTATGTTTTGAGTTCATCATGGTTCCAAGCAAAAACGTTTTTATATTGTCTCAAAAGATGAATATACGCTGATTTTTCTTCAGGGGCTAGGCCGAGGCCTAGATTAATGTTTTGTGGTTTGGCATCAGTTCCTAGGTTTACTAATTCGTAATTCGAAGTTAAACTTTTGAGTTTTGAATTGGTAGACCTTTTAAACCGATCTTTCAAATCGTAGAGGTCTTCTAACTTGACCACTGACTTGGGTATAGCATTGTTAGGGCTATATTGTTGCAATTGTTGATCATGTTGGTCTTCATCAATTATTTGATTGGAGTAGGATCCTTCAGATGTGAGGAAATTCATGATATCTGGATCGTCATTGAATATTCTCCAATTTGTGATGTTATCAGGAATAGAAGGTCTAAAGATTAATTCTATTGAGAATCTATCTGGACTAAAATCTTTTGAAGGAATGAGCTTAGAAGCTACATTGGCTAAAATGTCCGCACTTGCATTTTGGAGTCTGGGAATTGATGAAATATTAGATGCTATAAAATACTCAGTCAGATCTTGAACTAAAGATTGATAATGTTTTAAACGACCTGATAAGTAGTGTATAGTATTACGTACCTGTCTGACTACAATTTCAGAGTCTCCGAAAACTTGGAGGTACTTGACGTTTAACCCAATTGTTTTGTACAATCCTTGGAGTAAAGCCTCATTATCTGCTGTATTGTTAGTGAAATCAAATTCAAGTCTGCATAGTGAAATCAAATTCAAATATGCATGTTAATATAATTTTATCTCCTTTTGGACTAATTAGCACACATCCTTCTCTTGCTTCTTCGTTAGATTTAGAACCACCAAAAAATAATTTCCAAAACAAAGATTTATTTATGGGACTATCTAAAAAATTGATACATTTTGAACTATCTGTTTGAGAAAAATTTTCGACTTGGGATAAAATAGAATGTTCTAAATAAGGTGACGTATGAGCATTAAAAATGCCAAGGAAAGAAAGCACTGAATAATTGCCAATAATGCTATTACTATATGCTACTGGTTCATTTCCCCCCTCTAATTCCGTTACTATGTATTTTTTATGTAGTTCTCGTTCAACTTTTATTTGATTTGGTTTACCATTGTAGGGTAGCCACATGTGCGACCAGTTAGTTACGAAGTATCCATGAAGTTTTTCTGACCAATCCCTGCTAAGAATTAAGCCATAAATTTCTGGAATATCAGCAACTAAAATGTCAATAACTTGACATACCTTTGGGTTGGATGACAGCCTTATGGTTACTTGATTTAGTTCGCAAATCACTTCGAATTACGATCGATCTAGCTGAACTATGCACACAGTGGATTTCTGTGGTTGAACGTTTAACTTAGTACATATGGAATTTGGTAAAATATTCAATGAAGCTCCAGAATCCACTAAGCAATTATGTACATTCTTATTGAAAATTTTGTAAGTAAGGAGAAACGAGGGATTATGAGATCTCGATCTTCCTCCAATTAAAGCGATGTCAGTTGGATCAATCTTGTTGGTCGCATTAGTTGGAGGCTTTCCCATGTTATGGGAAGCTTGAGAAAGTACAACGGCCGACAAAGGTGCAACTGGCACAACATGTAATTCTTTCAACATTATCTTTTGTTGGTGCTTTAACTTGCTCAATTCGTAAAAGTGATATTGGCCCTAGTATTTTTCACATCTTCTATAATATTGTACTCCACTTCATCTAAGACGGTCAACGTTTTAGATGGAGTTGATGAATCTGTTTGGACTGGGTTGGTTTGAGTCGCTTTAGATGTCGTTTTCTTTGTTGCGACTTTATCCTTTGTTGCAGAGCATGGGCTCTTTGGCTTGGGGATAGTTTGGGGAGGATCAAGCTAATTTCTACTTCGTGTGCTAACTGGGAAGACTTCTTGATCTTCTTCTTGTGGGAGGATGAAATCAAACATTCCTTGTAATTCTACAACTTCTTCTTCATCGGTTTGCCCTTCAGTGGTAATTTCCTCTTCCTCTTCTTCGGATTCAGCACTTGCAATAGCATTGGGAGGCTTTGAATCCATTGAAGGGCTTCTTCTAAAAGTTCTGTAGGGCTTTTTTGAAGAAGTTTCTGCTACTTTCTTTTTTATGTCAACCATTTCATTGGACATGGTCTTCAGAACTTTATGCAATCCTTCCAAATCGAATGGATCTTTCGCTTGTTTCTTCTTGGAATCTTCTTTGAAGGTGGATTTCTTGGATTTCTGTTCCTCTATCGTGGACTTCTTCTCTAGGGCTATTATATGTTTCTCTATTGCTATTGCTTCTTTCATGTTTTTGGCTAAAGTTGCTTTATTAGCCCTGTCCATGAAGATTGCTATGTTCGATGGTAAAGCAGTGATATACCATTCACTTCGCACTTCTTCGCTAGGCTGAGAAGCAGTAATAATTTTGTTTAAGATTTTATTGAACTGTAAATTGAAATCTTTAATAGGTTCCCTTGATTCAGCCCTAAGGTTGGATAGGTCATTGATTATGGTCGCCATAGACCTGTCATCACCAAACTTGGTCAGGAATTGTTCTTGGAATATGTCCCAACTAGTGATAGATCCAGAGGGTAATGAGAAATACCATGATCCGGTTGTTCCCTGCAAAGTATAAGGAAAAATTCAAACAACAACATCTTCATTGGTCACTCCATTAAGATTAATGGATAGCATAAAGTTGTTTATATGTTATTCTACTAGCATGCCTGCCTCAGGATTAACTTAGGCAGCCACTTCTTAGGATGGGCAAGTATTTGACTCAAGGGTGCAGGCATTCAGACTGCCCCAGGGTTGTTCCATGGAGTTTGGGCCATTGTTGATCTAGTAACAGAGGAAAGTGTAGAAGATGATTGCTGCGGTTGGGAAGATGAGGGTATTATGATTGCAGATGATTTAGGAGGAGTTGTGACGGTTCCAGTGGGTGGATGAATGATGATCTGAAGTGGAGGAGTGGATGGTTGACTTCACGGTGGAGAGGTTGAGATGGATGATGGTGATGAAAGAGTCTCACTATCAGACTCTTTAAGTGATTTCCTTGCTCTTTTTCTTTTGGGTAGAGGTAATTCGATTGGTTGAACGCCAAACTTTTCGCTCTTTACTATGGTTAGGGGATGAGCAGGGTTATATTGCGACATCACACAACCTTGAGATTTATCAGATATTTGAGGAAAAATAGAAAATCGCTGAAGTTTGTGAATCAGAGACTCAACTTCAGGAAGTTCGATAGTAGATTGTTCTGAGATGTCAGGGTTTGTAGCAGCGGCTGATGCTCCAGCGACTTCCAACTCTGGGTTTAAGTGTAATGGACAAGTTGGGGGAGATGGTGAGGGAAATTTACTCTCAGAATGGTACTTAGATTTAGATTTTCTTTCCATTCATATTTCAGGCCCTCCTGCTAGCACCAAATATGTTGAAGCCCCAAAAATCGGGTCTACAACAACGGGGATACCCGCTTGGTCCGGACCTTGGTTGGCAGCTCCTTATCCATTTGGTATAGCAGGTCCGACTGGGGATATGGGACCAGTTTCCCAATTTGTGAGTGTGTGTGTGTAGAATTTGATGTTTCTAATCTAATGATTCCTAATTAAGATGTTCTAATTCTAACTTTAATCTAGTGCTATGCTATTGTATTCTAATAAGGAGAAAACATATAAGTCTGTACTAACCAGGGGTGTAATTCTTCTATTATGCGATCTAAAAAGATTTCAAATAACAATTGGTAATAAAGATCATTCAACTATTATGATAAAAGAATTCAATAAAAATGAACCACTTCATATAAAAAGTTAGACGAAACAGTTGTGAAAAACATATCGCATAATGAGCTATTCACACATTAAGCATAAATAAATAGCTATCACCGTACAAAAGTGCCAAATGATAACTCAGGCATTCACGCATTAATATATAAACAACTAAAATTGAATATCACTTTAACACATAAGCAGAAATGGTTAAGAGGTAAAACTACCATTTATAACTAGTCCTACTCATAAGCTTCAAGCGACAATCATTTATCTCTCCTTGATCTAACATCCACTAAGAGTACAGAAGTGCAACATCAGTAGTAGATATTAAATTCAAACATTAACAAATCCTGTTCCATTCATTCATCAAAACCTCCTTGGAGGGTGCAAAAGTGCATGTTCTGAGGACAAGTTTTTGACAAATTTCTGGACCCTTCTCTAAATGCATGAGAAGGGTTTAAATACTACTAAATAAAACTAAAAATAACATATTACAAAAATTCAGGATGCGGTTTAAATGACTGTCCTTTTTCTAAGAAAAAATAAAATAAAACTATTTCTAGAATTAAATATAACATCTAACTATTTTTGTATTTTCTCGTTAATATTGCAAGCATTCAACATTGCCTGAGAAGAGTCAGTCAATCGATTTCAGCTTATAATTGTGCTGTGAAACAGAATTAGCAAGATTTGGCACCGTTGTTTCGGCAGAATCGATGACGTATTTGGAAATCATCCGCTGACTATGTGACTTTACCATGTATGCCCAATTTAACTTGATTAACCCTAAAATTGCTTCTGCCTTTTCTTTAGATTTCTGTTTCTAGCGTGGCCTCTTGTGATTTTTTGGGGTTTGCAGATAACTGAGCAATTGGAAGCTTTCCCTTTTGAGCAATTTTCTCAGCGATGCGCGATTTTGAAACTACCTTGAAAAATGCCTCTGTTTCTTGATTTGGGCTTCCTTGATACGGTTTTCACCTTTTGCACCTTTTGGGAGATATAAAGCTCAAACTTTGTGAAGATAATGATTCTGTAAGCTCTTGACCTAAGTCTTCAAATGTTCATCTCTGTCATCAACACTATCCGTGTATGTGAGAATTTGGGGCCTTGCTGCTTTCCAATGCAGGAATGAATGAGCTAACTCTGTAGCTGATGTCCCAGCCGACCTGTAGTAGCTGCAAATCCCATTACCTTATGATTCTCTTCCCCAGGTAGATTAGGTGCGCCTTCCCAGATAGAAATTGGACTCCTGCCTTTCTTCCTCATAGTATCCTGCAGTTTACGAATGAGGTGAAAGTAATGATAAAAATAATGACAGGAAAGCTTTAAATGCCAAAGATATGCAAAAATTCCACCTTACGTGAACGAGCTCCTTGATAAACACAAAACCATATTTTATTAACAATTGGCATATAACTCATTAATTATCATTAAAACGCGTGACCATTTCTTGGTTTATGGGAAAAGATTTTTCATGAATATTGAGCATAGAAAATTTGCGATGGAATGATTCTGCGGTTTGCATCGCAGTATCGCATATCGCAGCATCGCATTATCACAATTTTCGCTACATCGCATTATCGCTACATCACATTATCACAATTTTCGCTGCATTGCATTATCGTTGCATCGCAAGATCGTAAGATCGCAATATTGCAAGATCACAATATCGCAAGATTGTTTAATCTTTATGTGTATTTTATGTGTTTTTGCGATATGTGATATGCGATATCGCATATCGACGATTTTGAGGTTTTCCAACGTGAGTGCTCATTGATGCATGTGATGCAATGGAGTTTCGCGTCACAATCTCGCATTTTTTAACTCATAAGAAGGCATCCTATCATTTTTTGCGCGATGCGATATTTCTTAAGGAGTGACTTTACTTCCTTTATCATGAAACTTAAGCTTTTTTAGATTTTTCAAAAGTATTTTCCTAAGTTCATGATGGTAAGCTTTATCCAAAAGGAAGTATAAGCACTAAGTGATTTTTTTAAGATTTTTGACTAAGGGTCCCCACTTATTTACTAGCAATAACACTATATAAAGAGGGGGGTTGTTGGTGGCCACAACAAGTTACTAAAAGGTCTCCTCTAATTTTATGGAAAGGAGTACTTATAAGATCCCCTCATATACAAATATTGGAGACACCAAAGAAAATGTATAAAATAGACTCATTCTATGAATGTGCAATGAACAAGGTGCTGACAGTGCTGGACCTGCCAACATTAGGGGATCTCCCCGATATGAAGTCCCAACTAGACCTCACAATGTTTAGTCTAAGAGTACCATCCGGTACGATGGCTTAGTTGAGATTATATTAAAGACATGCCTTATCTCTTTCATGTCCGCACGTTAGAGTGGTCTGTTTTGTCTTCGAATAATGAAGTTCATGTGCCTGGTGATTTATAGTGTTACTTGTGTCAAGGTTCTTTCACCACAGAGAGCAAGCGTGGGAGTGAGTCCCAAGTTGGATGGGAGGAATACCAACTCTATTAGGAGCACACAAAAAAATAGGACGTGCACAACTTCCAAAGGAGAAATCCACATAGATGCGGCAATCACAACACACAAGGGAAGATAACATGTACAACACTCAGAGGACAATCCACGTGAGTCTGACTGTTATTATAGCAAGTTTACGTGAAAGGTTCTATCTGATGTCTGGGAATTAACCAACATGGGAAGAACAACGTTAACAAATTATACAACTCATTTTCGCTAATATATGTATTAGAACAGTTGAATGAATCCAAGTGTTAAACGCAGGTTAAAGAAACATGTATTACAAGTGTTCAAGACAAATCTTACAAACAGTTACAACACATGGGTGAAAATGTGTTGGCCTGTTAGCAGGCTTCTAAATTAAGTGAATGTTCCAAGACACATCAATACATCATACATCACTAACCATGTGGACAAGGCATTGGAGCCACTACTTACTCCTCAAAGAAAATATTACAGACTCTCAAGGCTATGTGGGAGGAGCCAAGGTGAAAATTATTTTGCGTGTACAAATGAGGGATATTTATAGCCAAGGGTTAAACTGACCCTTGTGACTATTCAACTTCCCTCATGACTGTTTGACTTACATGATGTTTCAAATTTACATGACTCTTTAGATTACAAGTGGGTCTCTTGGACTTCCATGTTACATTACAGTAATTGATAATAGTATGGTCCATAGTAGTGATGTGGCTGACATGAGTCAAGACACGACATGACATGATAGTGATGGTATGTTCATGCTACTATTGGTGTGCATGTCAAGCTTCAAGGTTGCTGAGTGATGGATCTCCTCTTGGTGTATCACAACTTCACCTCTACATGGCAAGGTGTCTGAATTCCTCAATGGTCATTAGGTTCACTTGATGTTGCATGCACATATTTATCCTTGCTTATAATTTGGCATGCTTGACATGTTCATCTGCTCATGAAAATGTGTGTTTTTTCATTCATGATCCACAAACACATCTTCGCATTGTCATCCATTTGCAAAAATGCATGTTCGTACGTTCGTTCATCCGCAAACACTTCCATGCATGTTCATCCATCTGCGAACACATCCTTACATGTCCATAAATTCATCTGTCCATGACACACCTTCACATGGTGGTCCATTCACGAACACATCTCCTCGCATGCATCATTTATTTGTCCTTCTATGAACACATCTTCACATGTTCATCCATCCATCCACCCACGAACACATCTTCTCATGGTTGTGTATTTGCGAACACGTCCTTTTGCATGCACTCTCCTTGTTCATCGCATCTGTCACTTGTCATGTATATTCATGTACCTATATCGACAATTGCTCATGACGAGATGACATCAAATCCATAAAGCTCCTAGTATAACATGATGGATGATTGTTTTCAGATACAGGTGACAGGGACAGAGAACAAGGTCACGAAGCTATGTGAAGCAAGTTTTGAGTTGGGATCTGCGCTTTGAGTGTTATTGGAGAAAATTCCACAGAAGTCACTAGGAGGTGAAGATGAGAAATCTGGATCGGGAGTGATTGTCTACGGGATTTGGCTCAGATGGAGGAGAAATCTGTGCAATTTTTGGAGGGAAGTAGTGTGGGCTACGAAAGGCTTGGCACACAAATCTACATAGCTTCTAGATTGAGTAGGAAGTGGGTTGTGGGAGCTTGGAAACAAAAACTGCAAAGTTTCTGGAGGGAACTGGCAGCGGGTTATGGGAGCTTGGCAACAAAAACTGCAAATCTTCTAGAGGGAACTGACAGTGGGCTGATGGGAGCTGCTAAAAACTATGCAGCTGCTGGGAGGTTGATGTGCTGACCTACTTTATGCAGTTTCTGTGTTGAGTGGACTGTCAGGCTATAGGAGGCTTGCTCATGAAATCTGCGTAGTTTTCTAGGTGAGCAGCCGACTGGGTGACTGGTGACTGGCTAGGAAAATTGCAGAGTTTTTTGAGGGAGATAGTGTTGGGAACTAGGTGTCTGTCTAGCCTGTCTATGTAATTTTCTCAGTGTATGAGGGGGATGAGGTTTGCAGCCTTTGTAAAATTTTGGAAGGGACTGAGTCCCGAGGTGGCTACCCAATCAAACTCTCTGGTTGACCAGTAGGAGAGTTGATTGATAAATTTTCTGGCAACGTAGCTTGAAATGGCTTGTTGGATGATTGTGCACTATTCTGGGTGATAGTTGGGTGAGTCAATGGCAGGGTGGTGGTCTGGTTGTTAGAGGGTGATCTCATCATCAGAACTTTAGAAAAAATGACTAAGTGTGTGAGCAAGTGAATTTTTTCATACACGACCTTCCAAACACACTCACATGACTTGATGACAGGTCACCTCAAACCATCAAGACAAACATGTTCAACATGACTGACCAATGGTGCGAGCGACAAGCGCGATGCTTGTGATAGATTTTTGAATGACCCCGACGACGGTTGCACAATAGTGCATACAAATTTGTCTGTGAGCATGACAAATGTTTTCATAGCAAGAAAAACATGTACACATGAGGCGAAGGCCTTCTGCATGACTAGAACATGGTTGCAGGCATGAAATAGCAATCAACATGTAAAATATGGTAGTTGGTCGAACAAGTGAAAAACAAGCCCGACATGTAGAAGCAACACATAAAGTGACTTTTCATGTTTGTGCACATTCATGTTACTGAGGACAAGATGATATGATAATGACAAGTAGTCCTACAACCTCAACTAAGAGGTGTACTTCAAAAGATATTCCGTACATACCATACTTACCCTCAAGATGATCATGCATCTAACAAAGTTTGCATGTGGTCATGATATTTTCCATTATTCAGTTCCTTGGTCCTTCTCCTCAACTCCTTTGAAGCGATTTTAGCATGTCACCTTTTCCTATTGTCACTGAGAGTTAGATCTACACAATTTCAGTGGATAGTGGCTACTGTTGGAATGAGGCCCTGGGAGGCCCGTCTAAATAATTTCTATAGGCAAGGTTGATAAGACAACTTGGAAAACACTATGTAGTTATGAGGCTCAAAGAACTGGTGTGGAATAGGGGTCCCGGGAGGACACCTCTGTGCAATTTTTGAGTGCAGTGTTGGTGGACTACTCTATGCATTTCTAGAGATAAGTGTTGGCTGGGGCCTCTGGGGGCTATGGGGTTTTAGCAAGAAAAGGTGGTTGGTGTCTCTGTGCACTACAAGGTTTCAACAGGTAAGGGAGGTTGGTGTCTCTGTGCACTGTGGGATTTTAGTAGGTAAAGGAGGAATCTTGATGGTTGAAAAAACAAAGCACATAGTTCCGTGAAGATGGATGAGGCTAGGTTTCTTGGGAAAATGGCTAAGTGTGAGATTAGTGAAACATATGAAAACATTGATAGGACTCGACTCTGATCGCACATCAAAACATAGACCATATATAATATGTAATACATACTTTTCTTGATGCAGCAACCTTGATGACGTGAGTGCATGAGGTAAGTCTGAAATGTGTCTATGTGATGACAACCATTTATATGCACACAATTCCCTTGAAGCAAGACAACATTCCCTTTAGATGATGGACAACAATCGTTATGCCTGAAAATGATATATGCTAAAAAAAGATGAGAACGCAGACAACTGTTTAGGATCAAGGAGGGGAGCTTGAAATCATCAGCTTACCAATAAATGACCAAGAATGATTGATCGCAGTATCCAAAGTAGGCTCCGAAATTTGCATGCAATACAAAATTTTGGAGGGTGGTTGTAGCCGCTACAACACAAGGTCACATAAAATCTGATCTACATGGAAGAAAAGGTATAAAAGGATGTAGGATATATTCATAAGGTCCCATCTATAGGATTGAGGAAGGTAGATAATCATCATTGATCTATAATGCACTGAAAGATAATGAAGGTAACAAATATCCATGAGTTTCCTTATTCAACAACTTATGGTCTCTATGCTAAATAGAGAAAGACAAGTCAATGACAAAAGTATTGAAGGTTAAAAGGACCCAAAAATATGCAAGAAGGAAGGGAAAATTTGAAATAATTATAACTAAGATTCAATGCTGTGAAAATTTTATAAAAATAAGCTCATATCACTAGAAAGATGGAGGAAGCTGAAGGAAAGGACCAATGAAAGAGGGAGTAACAAATCTCTCCTATGAGTAAGATAGTATCCCTAAAAAAGGGTTCGTATCATAAGCTCCTAAATCTTGTGTTAGAGATATGAACAAGATAATAAGATACATCATAGCATCATGGAAGCATTAGAAACAAGAGCTCCTGATATCATGATGGGAATCATGAAGGACAAAATCCATGATAGACAAAAAATGGAGGATATAGCTATTGGGAACCTCAGTGATCATTGAAGGGAAGGAAGAATTCATCTAGGACAAGGCTCATAATACATTAGTCAAAAAGGAAACATCTACCAATTGGGGATACACAAGTTCCTCAAAATTCTCTGATGGAATCCTCATCTTAGGGTTCAGTAATATAGAAAGGAATCAAGTGTTTCAACAGGAACTCCAACTTATGGAATCCATGAGATGATGAAGTGATGACATGAAGTAGATCAAGGGATTGAAGATCTCTTCATTCAAGGAAGCTATTGAAAGAATCCTCAATGGCCTAAAGGTAAAATAAGGTATGTATGCTTGTTTTTTATATTAGTATATCATGTCATATGGTTGTAGGTAGCATGGATCATTGCTTCTATCTTCAGAAACACGATCAATAGAAAAAGATCTCCTCTTCTAAAAGGATGTAGGAAGGCATAAGTCGCACTAGATGAAATCAACATAATATGTCCTCATATGAAGTATGAGGTGGTTGACTACAATGAAGAAGCTCTGATTGAAAGCTACTAGGAATGGAATGTGTAAGGAAAGAAGATATTGTAATATATGCAACCATGATGAAGGCAATCAACATCTAGAATACCAAGAATATTTGTCCATGGAATCTCCAGAAAGATATGAAGACTCCCATGAATGTCTGAAAAAGATGAAGACCCTTGACAATGGATATATTTGGGATATATGACAATATGTGTGCAAGATGTTGATACCTACAAGAAGATATGATGATAAAGATCCATCTTGTAAGGTATGATTTAATTTAATATGATGTCTTGATCTTTTGAATAATATCTGGATAATGCAGGACTATTCGAACAAGAGTTGTAGATACAAGTACAACTAGAATTCATGTGCTGGATGGAGGAAGCATGATAAGAAAGAAATAGTCATATAATGAAGGTTCTAGATATGAATAAGGCCACATTACATGGAGAAAGGAATGAACTAACGAACGAAGGATGAAAGTGATAAATGGTTGTTTCCCTACAAGATATAAGCTCAACTATTTTTCATGAAATCAAGGAGAGAAGTTGATCAAGCAGCTAAAAGACCCACGAAGAAGAAGTCATGGATGCATGGCAGATTCCCTAGCTAGAAAAAAAGAAACTTTGATTGGTCCCTAATCAAGAGGGATCTTGGATTAGATCATCCCTGATTAAAAATGAGTGAAATTGTGATTTTCTATCTCATGTTTCATTCACTAGACCAGGATTAACAAACGTAAGTCTAGGTGAAGGCCACGAATGGAAATGTAGACACATGATAGACACAAAAATAGTGTCTTCACTTTGGAAGAAAGAATGTAGGATTGGGTAATCATCTGGCATCTGATGCTCTTTAAGGATGTGTAGGGCATCCAAGAGAAGATTAGGAAAGAGGATTGGCATTCTTTGAGGGTTGGTGACCAAAAACAAGAATAGGCCTAGAAGGTCATACTAATTGAACACTCGGGTGGGTATGTACCTTGAGAGACAATGATGAAGGTGTCTATAAGAAATTATTCATATTGAGAATGACCAAGTAACATTGTAAATACCTCCCTAGTTAAGAGGGAGAGTTCAAAATGTAACTAGTTTCAGTATTTGTAAATGTAAATTTGATCTTTGTACTTGTCAAGAAAAATAAATATTATTTTTGTAAATTATTTGAATGAGTTTCTTTCTCATTCCATAGCTATAGAAAAGTCAAAGAATGAAAGTAATGTTAAAGAGCTCTTCTTGAGCATGTGAATGGGTTAACCTAGTGTCAAGTAGCCCTCTAGGACAAGCACCATCCTCCAAAGAAGAAAATTGTTAGCAAAGTGAGGTAAAAGACAGTCATGTTGGCCTAAAAAGAATTAAATTCGCTCATGTCGGCTCAATAAATAGACACAACACTTCACACTATAATGTTGACTTATTTATGGAGACGTGGCTACTATAAATAATGCACTGGGGTCACCACAGGAAGCACATAACTTCGGATCACTCTAAAACTTGGTACATCGTAGTGTATTATAGACTAGTCTACAACTTCATATGGGTGTAGGAAGAACAAAGTCTTAGATATCTCAGTGGACAATGCAACCTTCTCAGTGATATCAACGTCAACTTAAATATGATAATAAATCTCTCAGTGGAATGAGAACACAGTCACAAGGTCTTAGCATAGGAAGAAAACTATCATGATATTGGTAATGAAGATGATCTCAGATTACATAGTAGTGCACACAACCTCAACATAACCATGGTAAAATGATCTCATAGTAATGATATCACAGTCTAGCCATACTGAATGGAGTCACTGTCTTGAGAAGAAGAATTAGAGTGATCTCACTATAACAAGAAGATTACATAGTAAGAATAAGAAGAAGAATATGTGTCATGTAAGAGTAATCCTTTGAAATCCTATCAACCTATCATGATCGATCCCGTGGAGGCCATTTTTGGGCCAAGAGAAAAAGTTTTATAGCTCTACAAGTTGGATATTATTAGCCCACTCTCCACCAAGATAAAAGAAGGTAGACTACTAGATGTGATCAATTCCAGATAATGGGAAAACCCACAACTAGGGATGAAATTCCCCTACAACCCCAGGTGGCCTTAGAGACATTTTACAGGAGGGGCATGTATTTCATTAGGACAATCGATCCACCATCAAGGGAAAAAATTACATCATTGTGTGCACCGGTTACTTGAAAAAGTGGGTTGAGAGAAAGGTTGTCAAGGAAAAAACAGAGGATAAATTGGTTGAGTTCTTAAGGGAAAATATGTTCTACAAATTTGGGTACCCCAGAGAGATAATCATCAATCATGGATCCCAATTCACATTACATTTGATTGGGAATATTTTAAGGAAACGTCATATAAAAAACAAAACATATATTGCCTATCACCCTTAGGAAAATGGACAAGTGTAGGTTATAAATAGGGCATTGGCGAGCATCCTCACTGATCTTGTGAGCAACAGTAGGAGATATTGAGCAGAGAAATTAGTGGAGGTCACCTAGGCCTATAACACAACTTGGAAGACAATTACTAGGTTCACTCCATATGATTCGATTTATGGAAATAAAGTTGTGCTTTCTATTCAGTTTGAGTATAGTACATTGAGAATGGCAACCCAATTGGACTTAGATGTCACCAAAGCACAACAAGAGAGGCTTCTCTAATTGAATAGCTTGTATGAGTTTAGAATGTAGGCCCTCCTACATAATGAAGTTGTACAATTGGAAAGGAATATCAAGGACAAATGTTTTCAAGAAGGGGATTGAGAACTATTATATGACTCTAGGTTCAAGTATTTCGAAGGGAAAATGATGACAAGATGGTTAGGTGCATACCTAATAGAGAAATGTCATGACAACAAAGTTGTTCAAATCAAGACCACTGATGAGGAAGGGATTCCCTTGCTTACCAATCTCGGTAGGTTGAAGGTATACAAAAAACCTATGTTTAAGGAAAAGTTCATTAGTACAATCGGGTAGAGAAATCAATGTGATTGGAAGTGTCACATCTTACAGTCCACAACATTTCTAGATATGTTTTTTGAAAAAAGAAAATAAAAGGCTTGGATGAAAAAATTTATGAGGCATATGAGGACAACTCTTGGGTTGAAAACCTCTCTAAGGCAGCCCAAGAGAAAAAACAAAAGAGAGATAATAAATATCCCTCAGTGAAAACCTTTCTTGAGGCCACTACAAGAGGAATACAGGTTGAAAACATCCTTTGAGGAATCTTGTGTGTCTCAAAAAATAAAAATAAAAAGGAAGAGAAGAAAAAATGAAAAGAAAAAACACAAGGAATGGATCTACAACATGTCTATTAACGTTTCTTCCATTTTGCATGATTGAAGTCAGTGGCAGATTCCATAGCTATAGGACTAACATTCTGAATATTCTCTTCGATTCTCTCTTCATCCACTCCATATCCATCAGCCACACTCATGTGATCACCTCTCTCCACCATCCCATTAGCTAAAATTTTAGTTTCACCCCTTCTGTATATTGCTATAGGAAGGACCGGTCACCTGTAATTGCTACAGTAAGGACCTATAATTGCTATAGGTCCACAAGAAGGTCCTGTAGTGCTACAGGAGGGATCCGAAAATACACAAGAGAGAGATTCAAAGGAAATGATAGCCTAGAATGACCTTTCAAAGGATGAATAAAGTTCCCCCACCATGGCATGCCATGCGTCCATCACTCATCCATCCCAATTCATTAAAATAAAAATAAAAAAAATTCCACTCTGTCTTACCCCTATTAAAAATTTATTAAAGAAACCCACACAACACATCCTCTTCATTTTCATGAATCTACACCACTCTCTAAATGTCCTAGCATTATCCTTAATACCTTTTGACATCCTCTCTCATCACTCACATGCAACTTGAAGTCCCTGTAAGGAAAGAAAAGGACTACCTGAAGAAAACCTCCTATAGCAGCCTGTGCACACATCACATAAAGAAATAATCTTTTTTTTCCTCATCAATGTAGGAATTTATAGGGTAAGTTTCTCAGACAGAACACCAAAGGACACCACTCACAAACAGATCACAGATCAATACACCAGTATTTTTGACGTGGTTAAAACCCTCAAAGAGGGAAACAGTCCACGGCCTAAGCCAACGTGGCCACTTCAGGAAATTTATTAATCAAAGAATGAAAATTTACATAAGCTTTCTCTCATAAACGGATTACCCGAACAATGACCCTCCATGCACTTTAAATAGAACTCATAGACCAATTGGGTGTCAAGCCACAGATCAAGTGCCGGTAATACCGAGGAGAGAGTGAACCGTTGGATCACCACATATCGTGACCGTCAGATTGTAAGTTACAAAATGTACAATGGTAAAGAAACACACTTTACCTAACTCTATACTAGACCAAGTTGAACTTAACTATTTCCTATGTGTCGGAATATCCTAACATCCCCCCTTAAGAACAACTTGGGATAGGATTGAAGGATTTACAAATATGACACAATAGGAGAAGGAAGGAGGCCCTAGAGCCTATCCCCCCTTAGTGACAACTTCCTGAACTCCAATCATATATCGAAGTTTAGTGAACTTCGCTTCTGTGAGAGCCTTTGTGAAGATGTCTGCAACCTGATCATCTGTTGAACAATATTGCACTTCAAGAACATGGTCATGAATGAGTTTTCTGATGAAGTGCATGTGTAGTTCAATGTGTTTTCTGCGCTGATGCTGGACTAGATCTTTGCATAGCTGAATGGCACTTTGATTATCACACCAAAGTGTGGATGGATGCTGCTGCTCAAAGCCAAATTCTGATAGGATCTGACGAAGCCACAAGGCTTCCTTACTAGCTTCCACGGCACCACGATACTCTGCTTCTGCTGACGAAAGATAAATGGCAGCCTGTTTCTTACAAGCCCATGTAATAGGTCCTGAACCAAGAGTGAAGACATAACCGGCAGTAGACTTCCGATCATCAGGGTCACCAGCTCAATCAGAATCAGTGAAACCAACTAATAGAGGAGTTGCTTTGGCACTGTAATGAATCCCAAACTGTATTGTACCTCGAACATAACGAAGTATTCTTTTAGCTGCTTTCCAATGACTTTCACGGGGGTTTTGCATAAACGGAGCAACAAGGCCAATAGCAAAGGAAAGTTCAGGACGAGTATGGGTTAAATACAAGAGTTTTCCTACAAGTTGACGGTATAAGGTAGCATCAACTTCAGGAGAAGTACAAGAGACTGAAAGTTTGACTCCAGACTGAAATGGAGAAGGGGCTGGCTTACATTCTTCCATGTGAAAATGACGAAGAATATCACAAGCATACTTGGACTGGGAAAGGGAAATACCCTCCTTGGATTGCAAGACTTGAAGACCGAGAAAATAGTGTAAGTGTCCTAAGTTTGTCATTTCAAATTTCTTTTTAAGGCTGGACTTCACATGGTTTATAAGGTTGGGATCACTACCAGTAAGAATAAGATCATCAACATAAAGAACAAGGATGATAAGAGACTTGCCCACTTTCTTGGTGTAGACAGTATTGTCAGAATAACACCTAGAAAAGCTAGATTCTAAAAGAAAGCTATCCATTTTGGCATACCAAGCCCGAGGAGCTTGCTTGAGACCATAAAGAGATTTCTTAAGTCGACATACAAGGCTGGAGTCTGTTTGGATGAAGCCAATGGGTTGTTCCATATAGATTTCTTCATGCAAGTCCCCATGCAAGAAGGCAGATTTAACATCCATCTGATGGACTTCCCATTTTAAAGAGGCAGCAAGGGAAAGAACAAGGCGGATAGAGTTCATTTTGGCAACAGGGGAGAAGGTTTCAGTGTAGTCAATGCCTTCAACCTTTGAAAAGCCCTTAGCAACAAGACGAGCTTTATGTTTATCAACTTTCCCATCTGGTCCATACTTGGTTCTGTAAACCCATTTACATCTAACAAGTTTGCGTCCCTTTGGTAGAGGAACAAGATCCCATGTATCATTTGCCAACAATGAATGATATTCTTCATTCATAGCTGCTTCCCAATGTGGATGGCCTGAAGCTTCTGCAAAAGTGTCAGGATCATGATTTACTAGAGCTTGAGCTAGTAAAGAAGAGGCTCTTTCAAACTGAGAACGTGTACGTCGCTGATCTGTAGGATCACCGGCAAGATCACCTGCTGCATCCCGAGTAGCACGGACCCATCTCTGGAGCTGAAGGACTGAAGGAGCTGAAGGATGATCCTGAGAAGGTGGGGGAGGATTTTCATCCTCACTTTCATCATCTGAAGAAGAAATGTTTTCAAAAGTAGAAGAGATAGGAAGAGGTGGCACATCCGCCGGACTAGGCTCGCAGGCCGATTTATTTTCATCAAATTTTACATCTCTTCTAATGATAACATTTTTGGACTTAAATGGAATAAGTCTATAACCTTTTACATCTTCAGAATATCCAACAAAAGTACATTTCTCACTCTTAGGTTCTAAAGCTTTATGTTTTTCATCTGGAATATGGGCCCATGCTTCACTTCCAAAAATACGAAAGTGACTTACATCTGGTTTAATTGAGCTCCATGCTTCTTCTGGAGTGATATTCTTTAGAACCTTAGTAGGAGTGCGATTTTTTATGTAATTTGCACAGTTAATTGCTTCTGCCCAAAAACTAAGACTGAGTCCTTTAGATTGCAGCATACAATTAGCCATTTCCTTTAAGGTGCGATTTTTCCTTTCAGCTACACCATTTTGTTGTGGAGTGTATGGAACATTATGTTGCATTTGAATTCCATTTTTGGTGCAAAAGTTGATGAATGTGTTTTTAACATATTCTCCACCATTATCAGTTCTTAGTTTAAGAATTTGATGTCCAGATTGTTTTTCAACAAAGGCTTTGAAGGCCAAAAATGTGTTAAATACTTCGCTCTTGAGTTTTAAGAAGTATACCCAAGTGCGTCTGGAGAAATCATCAATGAAAGTTAAGAAATACTTGCAGCCAGAGATGAAGCAACAGGAAGTGGACCACACAAATCACTGTGCACAAGCTGTAAAGGGGCTGAGGCGTGCCAAGAGGCACGTTTTTCAAAACTGTCCCGATGATGTTTTCCGAGTACACATCCGGAACAAACACCATCTCTGGAAGATACCATAGGAAGACCTGTCACCATATTTTCTTTACATAGATGCTGAAGGGAGCGATAGTTTAAGTGACCAAATCGCTCATGCCAAAGTTTGCTCACTTCATCATTATGAGCAATAAATACTGAGGGAAGATTTGATGACCCAAAGTTGTGAAACTTATACAACCTTGTGGAATCATCAGCAATACCAGTAGCTAGAATCTGTTTAGGATCTCTTAGATCCTTGATTACAACATCATGAGGTGAAAATTCAACAATTTTACCTTCACCTGAATGAGTTATCTGATATACAGATAGAAGGTTGCTGGATAAGGTTGGAACACATAATACATCATTAAACTGACCATTGTCTAGATGAACAGTTCCAGTCCCTACAACATTAAGAGATCTATCATCACCAACATATATATTTTTGGTGTTACAATCATGTAAAGAAGAAAACATGGCTTTGTTTTTGGCCATGTGATAAGAGGCTCCAGAATCAATGAGCCACTCATGAGAATGAGAAGAAGAAGATACATTTAATGCATAACCAGACTGAGATGATTGACAACGACATGCAGAAAGTGGCATTCCTGAAGATGAAGTTGAAGTTGAAGTAGAAGAATGCTCCACATGGATGTTATGTTTCTTCATTGCGGCTTCCAAGGCTTCCATCTTCTTAAAGCATTTAGATTCTAAGTGCCCATCTCGATTACAAAAGTTAAAATGGCGATCAGTCTTCTTCCATTTGTTTTTATTGGTCTTATCATTTTGCTGAAATGATCTTTCATTTTGAGACTGAGTTTGCTTAGGACCCTTGTTTGGTTTAGGACCATTCTTTTTAGGATATGACTTCTTAGGATTCTTTAAATTTGGTTGCTGCTGGGCGGCTAACGCTTTCTTGGAAGAGTTTCCAAGATTAAGAAGACCAAGGTGTAAGAGTTTTTCCTGTTCTCTTATTAAAGAATCACAAAAGGAGTCAAAGGAAGGGGCCTTGTAGTCTGTTCCTTGACAAATGAAAGCTTCCCTTGTAGAATGGAAGGTGGAAACAAATACAGAGTAGGCTGGACCCAACTTAGTAAGGATGGAATAAATAAGGTTACTATCTGTTTTCTTAACCTTAACACCTTCCAAGAGATATCTAAGGGTCTTGAATTTGCACAAGAAATCTTCAATGCAAGAAAAATTATTAGGATCCAATGTAAGCAACTCATTTTCAAGTTGATGGGCTCTAATTTCATTTTTAATCCCAAAAACTTTAGTGATTTGTTTTAATGCTGCATCAGAGTATCAAGATCTGCAATATGAAATCTAAGATCAGGAGAAATAGACATCCCTATCAAACCACGTGCTTGATCTTGTCTATTTTCCCATTTTGCAACCTTGTCTTCATCTGTTGGTTTCTTCTCTTGGCCCGTGGCTATTCTGTAGAGACCTTTACTTCTAAGTAAATCTTCCATGTATGATGCCCATTGGAAGTAGTTAGTGCTGTCAAGAATGACTTGGCATGGACTTTCCATTTTTTAAAAAAATTGAAGCTGAAGATGCTGAAAGTAAGTGTTCCAATGGATAGATCTCGAAAAATTAGGCTGTTTTTAAAAAAACGGCTCTGAAAAGGCTTCCGGATGAAGAAGTTATGGCTTTTTGAAAAATTTTGTTGAAGTTGCCGGCAAAGTGCGCGAATGTGCGGGAATGAAAAAAAACGCCCCCACAAAATGGAGATTTGAACCCAAGACCTCTACTCTCTTAAAATAGCTTTGAACCAATTGAGCTATACAAAAAAATTGAGAGAGAGAGAGAGAGGGGGGAGGGGGCCTTGGGTTGCGTGCTTGCCTTGAGAAAGCTCTTTTTTTTTCCTACAAAACAAAAACACAAAACCCAACACGAATATGCAAAGAAAAATGAACCTTACGGCCCGAAGTTAGCTTTAGTCGGAAACTAAATATTTTTCTCAATGTTTCTGATTTTCCAAGATCACACTAAGGTGCAGGGAAAAGAGCATACGCATGAGAGAAAAAAAACTTCATTTATGTTTCTGATTTGCCCAGATCGCACACAGTCGCAGGGCAGAGAGCATACGCAGAAATGAAAGGTATAGATCTGATAATAAAAAAAGCTAAATAAACAGAAATCGAAATAACCAGATAGAAAATAACAGTAAACTGCAGATAAACACTGTATACCTCCAGATCTTAAAAATGACGCAGATAGGGCTACCGGAAACCTTTTCGCGTGAAACGAAAAAGGTTTCTCACTGGAACAGATGCTCCGAACACAAAAGAGCAGTCCCCTCGGCCCGAAAGCAGTCAGAAACAGTAGATCTAGGAAACGACAGCCGCATGCAGTTCTACCGGCTTCAGATTTGGATCACCAACGGACGCGGCCCTCAAATAGCTCTGATACCATGTAGGAATTTACAGGGTAAGTTCCTCAGACAGAACACCAGAAGGACACCGCTCACAAACAGATCACAGATCAATACACCAGTATTTTGACGTGGTTAAAACCCTCAGAGAGGGAAACAGTCCACGGCCTGCGCCAACGTGGCTACTACAGGCAATTTATTAATAAAAGAATGAAAATTTACATAAGCTTCTCTCATGCACGGTTAACCTACAAATGACCCTCCATGCGCTTTAAATAGAATTCATGGACCAATCGGGTGTCAAGCCACGGATCAAGTGTCGGTAATACCGAGGAGAGAATGAACCGTCGGATCACGACATATCGTGACCGTCGGATTGTAAGTTACAAAATGTACAACGGTAAAGAAACACACTTTACCTAACTTAACTATTCCTATGTGTCGGAATATCCTAGCAGGCCTCTTCACTGAGCTTTTAGCTAGTGATTAAATGTCATTTACCACTATTGAGGGTGTTTCCTTCTTACTCAAGGGACTAGTTGGCACATCATCCACTAGTTTTAAAGAATCAACAAATGTCTTCCATGATTGTTTCCTTTTATTTAGCGGCTCTAAAACCAACAACTTAGCTAAGGACAAGTGGAATACATTAGGCTCCAATTGACCTTTGTTTTAAATTTGTCAGCCATCTTACTGAGACTTTTAAATAGGTAAAAGGGTAAGTTTAAGGAGCTTTTTCCAGTGAAATTCATAAGGAGTCTGAAACAATATTGATAAATTCTCCCAGACCTTTCCTCACATGTGAAATACCATTGAATAGCTTTCAAAATATTGTTGTGACTTTCTAGTAAATACTCCTTAGGCGCAATGGACTCATACTCGTCTTTGTACTCAGGCTTAAAGAAAATTGTTGTAATGGGCAATATCAAGGGGCATGCCCTTGAACCATTTATCTCCTTGGAGGGGAATCTCTGTTGCAACTATTATTGTGACCTCTGTAACTGGAAAATTGAGTGTCCCAACCTTAGCCTCTAATCCATTGAAGTTCTTGGAAAACTCCTTAGTCAATTGTAGATTGTATCCTTGAATATTTTCACAAAATATCATACATGCCACCTGCTCAAAATCCATTCTAATAGTTGGGTCTTCATTGATATATGAGAGATATTATTGTTCAAAATGGATAATAACACCTCCCTTTTGCTTTCTTTCCTCTGGAGTTGACATGATTTTTTATTTTACATCAGGGGACAATCTAGGGTTTAATGCAAACTTGTTTTGTGCAACCAATGTTAGAGAAATAACAAAAAGGACTTCAAATTAAACCTCTGATGATTATTAAGAAGGAAACTCTATACAAGAGAAAAATTAGCACATAAAAACCCTAAGGCAACTCACAACTACTTGATATTGGTGGCATAAATTCAAGGGACATGTGTAGCACGATAAGTGTAGCACATGAGAAAATGGCTTTTAAACGCTTCTACATCACACAAAAACTATGACAAGGAGCTTCAATTCAATGTAATGGCTTGGTTAACTTCGTGTTGAAGGTTGCAAATCAATTTTTTTTACAGTTTAGCAAAGGCAAATGCAGAATATGGAGCACTGTGTGGAAATGCAACCATTAGGAGAAAACACAGCAAAATGGGAAAAATGCAGTGAGGATGAGTTCAACTATCTTGCAGGTTTTCTATGTTTTTTTGCTAGCTCATGCATGTAATTGGGTAACCATTGAAAAGAAAGATGTTGAAACAAACTTGAATTTGCACATGTGAGAGAGATTCGATCACTAGGTTAGAAGAAACACAACATTGTGTGGATGCGCAGAGCCCTTGCTTCCTTTGTGCAACAACCAAACATGGTCACACCAAAAGTTTCCGATGAGAATTTAAAGGAGCTGAGCAATCTTGGATGAAGGCAACTATGCAAATAACCTCCCAAAGTGGCATGAAGTAGAGTTTATAGGAATAATCATGATTTTGAATTGGAAAACAGAAGCAAAACACTTGTACTCCTAATTGTTGTACCATTGCTGATGTCACGACCAATCATGATTGACACATACACTGACTCATGACACCTATAATTTTGTGTCCGTGATGACAAAACATGGTAGCACAATATTTCTCATGATTACTTGATGCAACTTGACCACTATACTTATTTAACTTGAGCCCTTATGATTACCCTTTTAGTGATGATCCTTCATAACATTATACTTTGGATTTTTAGCAAATAAACCTTTTTAAATCAAAACTTTATATGACACTCCATCCAAAATTAAACCTCTTATTCACAACATACCTCTCTAAACCATTACATTCATGAAAACAAATTTACATTTACAAATTTTCCTCAAATAAATAGAAAAACTGAAATGACAAAAATTCCAATAACATAACACCCTAACAAATATGTAATATCATAAATTCCTCACACTAGACGCAACATGTCCAAGTATTGAATAAATATACCATATGGGTAAATTCATTTGGTTTAACCGTGTAGAGAGAGTGTACATTATAATTGAAGGCCCTTGAAATGTGAAACCTTCTATATGGTGAGATGGTTAGAGATGAAAGATCAAAATAATTGGATTTTTGTCTCGAGAAATATATAAAACGTGAAAGAAGAATATGGACAAATATAACGTGACTAAGAGCACTTAGAATGGGAAATATTTATCTATTATTACATGGTAATAAATAAGACTACACTATCGAATTTGTTTTTAAAATTGTTTTTATTAAAATTAAGTTATTCTTTTTTATTAAAATTAAATATGAAAAGTTAAAAAGGTTAAAGTTAAGGATGGAAAGTGAAGATGTTTTTAATCATTTGGAAAGGTTAATTTTCATGAAGGTCTAGCTTTGAAGTTATGAGGCAACTTGAGGTAATGGTTGATTGTGTGGTAGTATCCAAAGAGATTACATTAAAAATGGTTTTCTAATTGTGCATCTAAGTGGATCAAAGCTCACCTCCATGTCCTTTAAAGAGAAGCTCAAAGGGCTTAGATTTAATAGTGGAAAGTGAAGAAATTTTCATCATTAGGCAATGTTCAATTCCCACGAGGGCATTAAAAATGGGCTCATGATTTGTGCACACATAATTAGATCAAAGCCCACTCCCATGTCCTTATTTAAAAAGAGCTCTCGAGAGTGTATTTCACTTGGAAAAACATGTATGCATGTTATGCAAAATATCATTAGGTCTTTGGTTTGATCCCCACATTTACTTGTGCCCACATTAGAGGTAGTGTGGTGCACTTAATAGTTAGAGTGTAGCTAACAGAATCAACCATGTGTCACACTGCCTCAATTGCCTATTCACTGGTCACAAGCAAAGAAACAAAAACAATACTGAATATGCAATATAAAACTCAAAATATTATGTAATTTATTTATAAACTTTATATGTAACATTTTATTTAATTAAAAATATATATAAAATATTTATTTTTATTATTTTAATATGATTTTACTTTTATTATTTAAGTTGAATAGAAAAGAAATATTAATATTTAATTATTAAAAACGATTAGATAAATGGTAGGAATTTAAGCTCTAAGAATATTCTAGAATATCATAGTAGTATCATAAAAGTAGTTATGCATTTTTGTCTTTTTAATTAAATTGATTCATTTAAAAAAATGAGATATGAAACTTGTTAATGAACATGAGTTATATATTTTTTTAGGCAATTGGTATTAATAAGTCATAATATTGACACATAATATTGAACCTATTTACAAATTGGAAAATCTCCATAATAAAATATATATATATATATATATATAAAGTAATATATTAATTATTTTATAAATATAATAATAATTTACAATAAATTATATATATATAATTTAATTATTAAAATATATTAAAAAAATAATTTATTTATTTATTTTTATTTATTTATTTATTTTTATTTTTTTTATAAAAAATTGTATTAATTTTCAAATAACATACTTACCCCTTTATTTAAAATAAATAAACCATAAGATTAAAAGACAATTACAATTTCTCATTAATAGTCTTTTATCCCTATGATACGCCATGAAACTACAATCTTGTTAATATTTTAATTTTTAAAGAATGATTAAGAAGGATATGAGTTGTTGGTTAACCTTCGATGAAACTGTATGGTACTGCTTCCTTACTATTACTTGGAATGTTAAATCATTTGTTGGCTCTAATGGGTAGACTAAGGTCTATTTATTTAGATGTTAAATCATTTGTTGGCTGTAATGGGTATACTAATGTCCATTTAGATGTTTACCAATGTTTATTGTAATATGGTTTTTACATATTTTATTTTTATAAAAGGAAAGTTTTTACAATGAAATATATGGTCAAGACGTGAAGGTAAAGGAATTAAGTTATAAAAGGTAAAGGAATTAAGTTATAAAAGAATATTTGCTATTTAAAATGGTTATTAAACATTAATTAACTTATATTAATTTTTAAAATTTATATTTATCTAAATATAAGAGTTAGTATATATTAATTAGTGCATTAATAGAATTATATCTCTAAAAATATTGATAGTCATATCATATCTAATTTTAACAATAATCGCAACCAATCATTTCCCATAACTAAAGGCTGTCATAGTCATTAACACATTCAAATACATAAAATCTATCATGTATCATCAATCATCCAAATAACAAATAAGAACAATAACTTTAAAAATATAAATTTAATTATTTTTAATTTAACAATATTAGCAAATACAATATCACGTATATTATTGAAATACAAATTTATTAATGATCAACCAACTAAAAACAATTATAACTATGTCATATTAGCAATCAATATTTTTATTAATGCATTGGGCAAGTACATGTCAACCCTTATATTTTATACTTGCCTAAATCTAAGAGTTAGCATGTACTATCTAGTGCACTAATAGAACTATAACTCCAAAAATATTGATAGCTATATCATATCTAACCTTAACAATAATCACAACCAATCATTTCCCATAGCCAGAGGTTATCATAGTCATTAACACATTGAAGTACATAAAATCTATCATGTATCATCAATCATCCAAATAACAAATAAGAACCTATCTTAAAAAATATGGAAAAATTAATTACTTTAATTCAACAAAACTAGCAAATACAATATCATGCATACTATTGAAATACACATTTATTAATGATCAAGCAGTTAACTAAAAAAAATTATAACTATGTCATATTGGCAATCAATATTTCTATTAATGCATTGGGCAAGTATACTTCAACCCTTAGATTTTATACTTGCCTTCTAAGAGTTAGCATATAATACCCAACGCATTAATAGAACTATAACTCCAAAAATATTGATAGCCATATCATATCTAACCTTAACACTAATCACAACCAATCATTAACACATTCAAGTACATAAAATATATCATGTATCATTAATCATCCAAATAACAAATAAGAACCATAGCTTAGATAATATGGGAAATTTAATTACTTTAATTCAACAATATTAGCAACTACAATATCATGTATACTATTGAAATACAAATTTATTAATGATTGACCAATTAATTTTTTTTATAATTATGTCATATTGGTAATCAATATTTCTATTAATGCATTGAGCAAGTATATGTCAATCCTTAGATTTTATACTTGCTTAAATCTAAGAGTTAGCATATACTACCCAGTGCATTAATAGAACCATAACTCCAAAATGTTGATAGCCATATCATATCTAACCTTAACAATAATCATAACCAAAAGCTATCATAATCATTAACACATTCAAGTACATACAATCTATCATGTATCATCAATCATCCAGATAACAAATAAGAACCATAGCTTAAATAATATGGAAAATTTAATTACTTTAATTCAACGAATTAGAAAATACAATATCATGTATACTATTGAAATAAAAATGTATTAATGATCAACCAACTAAAAAAAATTATAACTATGTCATATTCGCAATCAATATTTCTATTAATGTATTGGACAAGTATATGTCAACCTTTAAATTTTATACTTGCCCAAATCTAAGAGTTAGCATATACTACCCAATACATTAATAGAACTATAACTCCAAAAATATTGATAGCCATATCATATCTAACCTTAACAATTATCATAACCAATCATTTCCCATAATAAAAAATTATCATAGTCATTAACACAGTCAAATACATCAAATCTATCATATAAAAATACATGATAGTCAAAATAATCCACAAAATACAAAATTATTTCGTATTATAATAAGATTGCATGAGACTAATTAAATTCTTTTTTCTAATACACATGATGCATAGTCATTAACGCATTCAAATACATAAAATCTATCATGTAAAAATACATCATAGTCACTATAATCCACAAAATACGAGATTATTTTGTGTTATAATAGGATTGCACGAGCTTGATTAGATTCTTTCTTCTAATGCACATGATGCAATTGTAAGTGTTTTCATGTACATTAATGTGACTCTACCAAACTATTGTACACTAAAACAAGGCCACATAGTTAGCATTCCCTTGACACTTAGTTTGATGAAATATTTTAATATTATGATGTGTCTTATGTACTCCAAACAATAATAAAATAATTAAAATTTTTTTTTTTTTTTAATATATATTAAACATTTTTTTTTAAATAAGACACACACAACACACACACACACATATATATATATATAATAACATGAGAGAATGATAACAAGTTAACAATAGTTTATTTAATATTGAATGATGACAATTTTTTATATATGCTCATATTATAGTATACATGTCACATGTCATTACATATATTAATAGAGAGTTGTACAAATTGTACACATGTTTTTACATATTTTTTTTAAATTTATATTTTTTTAAATTATTTTTTTTGTAAATTTAAAAAAATAAAACCCATAAAAAATTGTCTATTCCATACTTTACATGAATGAGAAAATGGAATTTTGAATTTAATTACAAACCATTTGTGTTTATGGTACATAAGTAATTAATAAATAATGTTACTTTCAAATTATTTATATTTATTATACATGTAATTAATAATAGACTATTTATTGTACACGTAATTAATAATAGAGTAGACAAAAGTCAATTCTTGTCATCATTACATAATAAGAGGGGAGACATTTCAATCAATCATAGATAAATAGAAATAAAGTTTATTTTAAAATAATAAATTTAATTTCATAATGTTAAACTTTAGATAGATTTTAAATTTAAAAATAACAAAAAAAATCCATTACCCATTTGGTGCACTCTAATCAGTGCTCATATATATAACAGTCGAGCCCAGGACATATAGCTCAGCGGTTAGAGCCTTAGTGTCACATGGTTCAAGTTCAGCAATGTCCATGGGGTAGAATAAGTTATATCCTACCAGAATATAATAAAATAAAATTAAATTATATCATTTTATATATGTAATTAATTAGGTAAACACGTTAATAAAATATATTTATCGATCTCTCAAAAGTATCTGTATGATAAAAATTCATAGTATATGATTCAACTCTAACATTACACATATATCATCAATTATTTACACTATACACAACCTGTACAAATATACCAGATGTCTAAATTCATTTTGTTCGATAGTGCAGCGAGAATGTTCACTATAATTGAAGGCACTAATGTGAAACCATTTTATATGGTGAGATGGTTAGAGATAAATTGGACTTTTAATAAAACGTGAAAGAAGAATATGGACAAATATAACATCTCCATTGATACCATGCATAATGTAACTTAAAGCAATTAGAATGTGAAACCTTCAATCTATTATTAGGCTTATAGCTTCGTGGAATTATTTTTTTAAATGGCTTTTATTAAAATTAAGTTATTATTTTTTATTGAAATTGAATATGAAAAGTTGAAAGAGGTTAGATTTAAAGTAGGGAGTTATTAATTATTTGGTATGGTTCAATTTCTACGAGGGACTAGCCTTGAAGTTATGGGACACCTTGAGGTAGTGGTTGAACATGTAGTTGCACCCAAAAGCACTGTATTAAAAATGGTCTCTTGGCATATACACATATAACTAGATCAAAGCCTACCCTCATGTCCTTCTTTAAAAAGGAACTCAAAGGGGTTGGATTTAATGGTGGAAAGTGTTGAAAATGTAGCTATGAATGGCTTCTTTGACTTGTGCCTTAGTCAAAGATGCCAATTCGAACTCAGTCTCATAGTTGCTTGAGTTAGCTTTCAGTTAACATGTCTGATGCGGCCTATCACTGAATTATAGTCAGTTAATTCAAGTTAGATGACTTTCAGTGAGTTATGGACTAGTTGATGGCTAAAATTAGTTATATAGTGGAGTTAATTCTAGTGTATTTTAGTTAACTGATATTTAGTTATAGAATAGAGATAGACATGAGTTTAGTTGAGTAGTTGACTTTGTGTTAACTCAAGTTACTCTAAATTAACTGCAACAGTTGCTAAATTTAGCCCTAGTAGGTCATGCAATTTGAATTTCAAATTGAGATTGGAAGAAGCCACAATTGTAATTTATTAGTGTACAAAAATTTTTGTATACATGCTTGAGAATTAAGCAGGTGAATTTCTCTCAAGAATTGCACAAGGAAATAGGAGAAATTCTTGTTTCTTAGGGGCATATTTGCAGTAGGAAATAGGAGCTCCTAGCATGCCCTATTTGCTTAAGTGTTGGGCAAGCCTTGAGAGGGATTTGATCAGTATTGCAGGGAGCTTCAGGCTTGAAGAAAATTCTATGTAATAGATCATATTGCTCAGTTGATTTAATACAAGAAAGAGAGGGTTTTCCCAGTTGGGTTCCCCGAATAAATTTTGTGTTCTATGTGTGATTGTGTTTCTATTCATTGTTTTCTTTCTGCAAATTTTCGGTAGATAAATTTTGTGTGTTTTGTGATCAATTTGCTCTCATTAGCAGTTGCAAGATTTCAAGGATTTCCTACAGAAAGTGTTAGGGTGGTTTGGGTAAACTTGACTTGATCAATTTACAATTGTTATCGAGCTCCAGGTTTATGAAAACCCATGGTATTCATCTCTAATGTAACCTATTTAAAGGTGAAAATACTCCACGTTAAATTTGTCCTTGTGGCCTTTGGGATCTTGAGCAATGACACCTTTAGACACCACCACTTCTTTGAGTGTTTTTTGATCCTAAAAACTTGTATCGGAGCGTGGTGAATATTATAGTTGATTTTGAGAATAGATGGCCTAGTAGAATATGTGAGAAAATTGATCAAAGATAGCACATGATATTAAAGAATTGGAGTGTGAAAAAGGGCACATGGTTATGAGTTGCGGTGAGATCTGTTAGAAGCTCTAGAATTTGTCAAAGTCATTGTGAAATGTAATATCTCCAAGGAGATACACAGATCTATTAAATGTGTGCTACCTAGAAAAGATTACATATGTGTAGTGCAAGGCTACGGTGGTTGTGGAAAAAGTGAATGAAGCCCATAAAAAGGGTGCAAGCTATGTGTTGACGAGTCGAAATATACCACCAATGACTAAGGGGTCTCCCTGTTGTGAAGTCCCAACTAGATATCACTCCATTTGGGATAGGAGCCCCATCCAGTATGTGGGCCCAACTGCCACAATGAATGTTTATGCTCTTAATTATCAAGTGAGAAGGTGTCATAGTGGGACAAAAATGAAATTCTCAGGCAGTGAAACAAAATCAGCCCAAGATTGACAAATTGCAAAAATAGGTACAAACAAGTCTCAGCAACAATAAGAAGAGACATACCCTGAGAGGGATTAGTGAGCTAAAACCCCGTCAGACATAATAAACATGAACATGCCAAAAGTCAATTACAAAGTAGTTCACAATAGGTCACCAACATGGCAAGGGACAAGTGAACACAGATTTGAAAGTGAAACATACATGTAAGCACTATGTATTAGTCCATAACATATTGCGTGTATGAAAGCACACAAAAAAATATAGTGAAGTACCATACAACTAATACAACCACCACGATTAAGCATGGGAATCAATGCCAAAGATAAATATCATCTCGTTAATATTGCTACAACTTCAAATACATATCATGCAATTGGTCAAAACCCAATAGTGGAACGTGGGTTGCTCATACCATTGTCTAATGACAAAACCCTAGCCCCACTGCAAATCCACTCTACTAGCTACCAAGAGCTGAGTGGCTCTAGCTCTCAATCATAAACCGACTATCTCTATTCTTAGCTCTACTCAAGTTCCAAAGTCCATGTGAATGAGGGATGAGGGCACATTTATAGAGATCAGGTGATTGTTCACCTATTATGACCTTTGACTTTCCCTCATGCCCTTTCAGCTACCTTCATGCCTCTTGAGCTTCCTCACTGCTCTCTCATGCCTCCTTCCTAGTACAAACTTACTTCATCTCAGCCTAATTGTTGACATCATAGGGGAACATTTACATTATGATGAAAAAGAAGAAGAAGAGGTAGACGGTTCTTCTAGACCCTAGAACGCTTGTCACCAAGGCAGTTCCCAGAGTACAAGACCAAATTGTGTGTTTCCTTGGCTTACGATCATGACTGCATTCTTTGACATAGTTTGACAATTGTTGGGAAAAGGTCCCCTAGTGTAAATTTTGGGGTTAAAAGCCCAAGTTTTGGGGCTAAAGGCCCAAGTTTTGTATAAAGAATGTAAAGTCTCCAAATTTTGTGGCCACAGAGCGTGAAGATGTAGACAGTCAAAAAGGGTTTCCTCCCTTAGTTTAGATAGCTTATGTCGGCTTGATGAGATCCACCCTTGGTCTGCGGACCATGGGATTATATAAAAAGGGAAGTCTTAGAAGAGTCTAAGGTAGGTTCAGTTAATTCTTAGTAAGTTTTGGGCAATTGATCGATGTAATGGGTTTGTGAGAGCTAAGAGCGAAGAGTCTTAGTGTAGGAAGGAGGCTCTGCAACTGAGTGCGCAAAAGCCTAGGGTAGAAGTCTGCACATGGAAGTTAGAGTCTGTACTGGAGATCTAAACCATCAATAAAGAGAATTATTCTAGAGATACGTGTGTATGACCTATTTTACTTTTGTTATGAACGTATGCGATTATGTTATGTTGGATACTGGGTTTACGATTTAATGTTGTATTGATGCGGGAATCTGTGTGTTTTACTTTGTCATATGAACACAATTAAGAATATCTGTTTACGTGAAGATAATCACAATGCATGTTGAAGTTAACTGATACTTAAACTAATCTGGGTAGACACAGAATCAGAGTAATTATAGAGGTGTGTTAGCGTTTGAATTGCCTATTTAGGGTCTATGAAGGACGATCACCGAACTTTGTGAAGGTTTTGAAGCCGAATAAGAGAAGTGTAGTGATAAGCCCTAAAAGGCTTATCGGTTTGTGCGAAGGAAAGGTTAGGGTATAAAATGACATCACAACTATCTCAAGGTGTGAAAACTTGGTTCCTGCATCCCCCCATACTGCTTCGAGTGAGACTTCAGTCTAGGCTCCACGGATTGATGCCGAAAGGGCTAGTAGTGTAGGGATTTGCTTGACTAATTAACGTTGAACCTGGGTCAAGGCCCATCAATCCAACAAATGGTTCCATTGTCGGGACCGGGATCTGCATAACGAGATGTGTGATGTCGCGTCACTTGAATCCAACTAAGAAGGAGATCGAAGATTGGTTGGATAGAAAGATCCACGAATTTGTAGTGCAAGAGAACAAGATTCCACGATTGACAAAAGAACAATGGTTAGACAGATACCTGTACATAGAGATACATGAGATCTTCTTTTGCTCCTTCCCTATTGAGTTATACGAGTAGATCATGAAATTGGAAAATGACCAAAGAAGGTGGAGGCTTGACGATCCAATAGTCCGGACCCCAGAGTTAGTGTAGAGATTAGAAGCCTCTAAAGATAAGATCGCATGCGCTGTCGATCATTGGCTCGATCGTATCATAGGAGGGTTCGTGACAGATTTTGTGGTCGATACCTCAATCAATTACAATGAATCAAAGTGTTTCTTCTTCAAGGGGTATTGAGGTAAGTATTTAAAATCGTTAAATACCTGGATTAAGATGCTCTTGTGTGAAAAGCGGGTTATGCAGCTACCTTGATGTTTGGGGCTATGCGAAGTGGAAGGACATTCAGGAACAAGGGGAAAACAAGCCTTGAATATAGCCCACTAATTGAACCTCCTCTGAGTGATGACGAGGAAGCAGCACAGGCGTCTCCGTAGAGCATTGTTCAATTGATAAAGAAAGGGTTTTGTGAATACCCCATCCACCCCCACCGCCTCCATCTTCACCTCCGCCACATACAACTTTGCCCACACCAATGCCACCATTCAATATGGTGAACTCAGTAAAGCTACTTGTGGTCAAGGGTTTGGTAAATGAAGATCCGGCCCAATTTTGGTTCGTCGCGAAGGTTGTATGGGAAGCTTAGGGTATCACGGATGATCAAATGGAGAAAGAAACATTGGTTAGTGCTTTGCAAGATCGTGCGCCAATGTGGTACATTAAGTACTGCACTGATAATCCAATATCTGCGTTGGCAGATATCCAGACTACATTGAATATGGAATTCAATTGACCTAAGTCTGAAGCGCAATCAATTGTGGGGTTCAAGGAGATTATGATGAAGCTTGGTGAGACACCCTAGGACCTGGATCAAATATTGAAGTGTAAAATCCACAAGGCTAACATGAACCTAACTAATGGGCAGCACTATGAATGGTTTGTGGCCTCACTCCTGCCGCATATAAGGGTTGAGCTATCACAACAGAAGATTGGGACCCAGGCGGAAGCCCTAGAAATTGCAATGAGATTGCATGAGACACCGATGTAGGATTCTAATTTGGGGGTTCAGTAGATTTATGCGCAGTTGCAAAACCTTTGCCTAGAAATGCAGAGTCTGAAGAAAGATAGAACAAATCATCCTGAGGTGCACGAAGAAGTTTGGTGCCTGAAGTGCAAAAGCCAAGGGCATGACAAAGATAACTGTCCAATTTTCGCAAATTATGTTGCAGCAGGGGGACCGATGCCTCTAAGGTCAGAAGCTCCAGTAGGGCCAAGGGTAGGATTTGTGCAACAGTGTGCTATCTGTTAGGTAGGTGGAAATCATGCAACAGAAAATTTCAATTTGCTGCAGAAATTCATACAGACACTGCAACAACTCTTCTGAAACTTTTGTAAATCGATGGGTCATGATGAGCACAATTGTCATAGTTACTGATTAAAGATGGATAAAACGGTAGAATATAAGGTGCATGCAGAAACTCAGCCTCCAGACCAAGGCGCTAGGGGAGCACGAGGTGAGTATTAGGGGTGCACACAAGGCCGAGGTGGAGGAGGACCTAGTGGAGGTCGGGAGTAGGTCATTCATTACAACTGTGGGGGACCAAGAAACTACACACAACGCTGCTTGAATCTAACGCATCTATCATGCCACTATTGTACTCAGTTTGACCACGCAACAGAGGATTGCCCTATATTATTAGCTAAGATACGCAAAAAGGGGGTGCAGCCTCAGCAGCCGACTTAGAACCTGCAGATGACGAGGGTTGAGCCTTGTGAGGAAGATCATAAGGTAAATATTGTGCTATAGAGTGGAGCGATGACTGGTGAAGATAAGGGGCAGCAGCCTGAAGAAAGTGAGTAGGTCCGCAAAGCGCTAGAAAAATAGACTTGGTTTGATCTAGAATGCGCAAAAGAAACGTTTATGGAGGCAAAGAAAGCTTCACTGAGGCCTCTACCTCAGGAAGTCAGGAGAAGCCAACTGAAGAAATGGACTCGTCCATAGCTACTACCTTCTTAGAAACCTGTATGAAGTTGATGCACGACAGTAAGGCTATGAAGGGATTGCATGAGCTAATCAATAGGTGCGATGGGAAGGAAAACGCTACTAATGGACTACGCATAGTCAGGGAGATTGGTAGGCATAAGGCGAGGCCAGGGCATGAGATGAGGCTCACTGCAAAATAGGAGAATATGAGATGGATCAAGTTATTCTAGATCTCGGGTCGGGCGTGAATGCTTTGCCTAAACAAACATGGGAAAGGATGGGGATACCTGTGCTATAGTGGTTTCTGATTCAGTTAAGAATGGTGAATCAATAGAAAATAATCCCCATGGGAAGATCGTAGGGAGTAATAGTTGATATTGAGGTCACGAGCACACACTAGCTGATTTTGAAGCAATAGAGATTGTGGATGACAGTAATCCCTACCCTGTGCTCCTTGGAATCGATTGGGCTAGTGACATGAATGGGGTAATCAATTTGAAGAAGTGAAAGATTATATTTGAGAAGAAATCACTCCGTGTAGTGGTGCCCCTGGACCCTGCAGAAGGACCGTGCTACACTAAACCGGTCCGCGATTATGAAAGTGATGACGATTTGGAGTAGATTTACAAGATAATGGTGTTAGATTAGGATTAGGTGAATCCAATAGCATATGGGCATATTTCATGTGACTGCGAAAGTTCCTACACATCATATTCAGACGAAGAGTTGGAGCATTGGCAGAATCGACTGCATGAAGTATCTACATTGCATTGTAATATGATGACCAAGTTGTTGCATTGTGTATCATCAGAGGTAAGAAATCTTCCCAACTACGATGACTTAACTGAGGTTGATCACTTTTTGGATGCATTTGAGAGAGAAGTGCCAAAGAAGCATCACTTCCAGGACTTGGACTAGGCGTTGAGCGCTATGTCTGCAAGATGGTGGGGCATGCACAAGGACAATTTTGATGATTAGCGCGTGTACAAAAAATTGATGAAAGTGCGGTTTGGTCACCCACAAGTACGACTAACAGAAAAATATGATGGGAGGAATGGCCCACGCGACCATTTGGCCAAATGGACTGAAGTGTATGGAGCGGAGCCTCAACCGAAGTGGGTACATCTATTTTGTTGTACCTTGGATGTTATACCGATGAATTGGTACTTGGAGATAGAGCTACGCCATGGGACCGAAGAATGTGATGTTTTGTGCCAAGGATTTTTGATGACGTTCAACTTTGAGGATGGGTTTGAATTTATTGATGAAGCGTTTCAGGAGGTCAAGGCAGCGATCTTCGGGATACTGCAGGATCCTCTAGATTTGATTCAACTTATTGGACTACCTAACTAAGCCACACACTAGAGTGCTACAATGTGACAACGGAAGAAGAAGATGAAGACCCAAGGAAGATTAATATTCCAGAGATTGAAGGTCACTGTGAAGTTGAAGGACAGCAACTAAAGAATCCAGACATCACCGAGCCACTCAAAACTAGACAGGTGAACATCAGCATGGAGGTAGAGCCAAAGTTTGAAAAGATTGGGGACTATTGGGATGATGCAACAGTAGATAAGGTTGCCAAATTGCTCCGTGAATATCAGAATCTGTTCCCTACGAAGTTTTCAGATCTGAAATGGATAATAGGGGACTTGCATGTCATGAATATCACTCTAAAACCGAATACGGTAGCCAGTTAAGCAAAGGTGTTACCGCCTTAAACTGAAGTATAAGGAAAGGGTCCACTTGGAGTTGGATAAAATACTTGCAACAGGCATCATTAAACCAGTATAAGAATCTGATTGGGTAATCCCCATGGTAGTTCAGGACAAGAAATAGAAGGATGAGATATGGATATGTGTAGATCTTAGGAAGTTGAATGACACTTGTGTGCATGATCCTTTCCCAAGTCTGTTCATCGATGAGGTGCTAGATAATGTTGGCGACCAAGAAGCATATTCATTTACTGATGGGTTCTCAAGATACCATCAGATCAAGATCGCACCGGATGATAGAAGTAAGATGACCTTCATGATTGAATGGGGATGCTTTCAGTATACTGTGATGCCTTTTGGGCTAAAGAACACACTGATGATATTCACGCGTGTATTCATCACAGAGTTCAAAGATTCCATTCACAAATTTCTGGAGGTATACTTTGATGATTGGACAGTGTTTGGATTGGTAAAGTGCCATGTAGCGAGTCTGTGCTTGATTCTGGATACATGCCGAAGGTACTAGATCACTCTCAATATGAAGAAATGTTTGTTCTATGTCCCTTTTGGGATCTTGCTGGGTCACGTGGTATGAAAATAGGGTTTGAAGGTGGATCTTGTGAAGATTGTGGTTATAATCAATTTTGAGGCACCGAGAAGTGTGAAACAGTTGCGCACGACATTGGGGCATATAGAGTACTATAGAAATTTCATCAAAAGCTACGCCCAGATCATCGCACCAATGGAGAAATTGTTAAAAAAGGATGCTACATTCTGCTGGAATGAGGACTGTTAGAGGAGCTTGGATGTGCTAAAAGAGAAAATGGTCAACGCGTTGATCCTAGTCTTCCCAGATTGGAAGAAGGAATTTCATGTGCATGTGGATGCGTCATGTATTGCGCTAGGAGTAGTACTGGCACAGGCCAGTGAGGGAGAATTAGATCATCCTATAGAGTTTGCAAGTAGGAAGCTCTCTAAAGTTGAGAAGAATTATTCAACAACAGAGCGCGAAGGTCTGGCTATGGTATATGTGCTCCAGAAGTTCAGGCACTACTTTCTAGGCAGACACTTTAAGATGTATATAGACCATTCTGCATTGAAGTACTTGGTGAACAAGCCTGTCTTAGGGGGGGGAATATGCAGATGGTTGTTATTGTTTCAGGAATATGATTTTGAGGTTATTGTGAAACCAGGACAATTGAATTTCGGGCTGGATCATCAGTCGTGCATTGAAATAGGAGAGGAGCCTACTAATTTGGAGGAAGGACTACCTAACGTGCAAACCTTTGCGGTGCACATCATGAACAGTCACTTCAAAGATATTATACACTTCCTAATGATAGGAACGACTCCAGAAGGATATACTAGCCAATAAAAGAAGAAATTGGTGGTGCGCGGGACAGATTTTTCTATCATTGCAAGGCACTTGTATAAAATGGGATCAGATGAAATACTACGATGTCACGTACCAGAATTTGAACGAAAAAACATCCTCGTTGAGGCTCATGGAAGAGTCATGGGAGGAAATTATGCGGGAAAATCAATAATGCATAAGATTTTACGCATTGGGTTGTGGTGGCCGACACCGCATAAGGATTCAAAAAGCGTATTGTACAGCATGTGATGCATGAAAAAGGATTGGTAGACCATTGCAGAGGGATGAGCTGCCACTGAATCCACAAGTATCATTACAACCGTTCGAGAAGTGGGCGATTGACTTTGTAGGACCAGTTCAACCTCTAGGGAAGAAGACGGGTGCATGATACATCATCACCACGACTGAGTATTTAACTAGATGGATGAAGTCGCAACATGTGAAGGACTATACAAGCACGACAACAACAAAATTCATCTTTGAGTACGTGCTAAAGAGGTTTGGTTGTCTAAAAATTTTGATGAGCGATCGCGTACGCATTTTCTTAATGAGACAATCAGCACATTGACGGAGGAATTTTAGGTTTACCATCTGAAGAGTATTCCATATCACCCATAGGCTAATAGAATGGAAGAAGCATTTAATAAGATACTTGAGAGCACATTGACAAAGGTTTGCAATGCACAAAGAAATTACTGGGATGTGCGTGTACCCGCGGTGCTATGGGTTTACCGAACAACTTGTTAGAAGCTAACTGGATAGACGCCTTTTAGGCTGGTTTATGGCATTGAAGCTATGATACCAATGGAATACATTGTACCTAGTCTACGCATAGTGGCATTCATAGGAATGGTGGATTGTGGAGCTCTGGAAGAAAGGCTCGCATAACTGACAAAACTAGAAGAAGATAGGTTTTTGGTTGGATTCCATCAGCAAGTTCAAAAGGAGTGTGAAAAGTTATGACACGATGGACACATCAAACTGCGCACCTTTAAGGTAAATGATTTAGTGTTATTATATGACAACAAGTTCGATAAATTTCCAGGAAAATTTCAGATGCATTGGTTGGGGCCCTATGTCATCAAGGAGATTACCGATGGTGGAGCAGTTTAATTGGTGAAGTTGAATGGAGAGCCATTCCCTAGGAGGGTGAATGGTAGCTGATTGAAGCCATACACTGGGGATCTGTCCAGATGACTATATGGTGGAAGCACAGTCTTAGCATTCCAGGTAGCTGAAAGGAGGCGTGGGACTATAAACTACACTAGAGTTGCGTGATTGTGGTACTGTGTAGAATGGAGGATTGTCACAGTGTCAGCAGAAGTGCGAGGGGAGTTGTGCTACTGAAAGAGAGACCGCAAAGGGTAGCTGAAAAGTGACCCTTATGGTCACTGTTCATGAATTGACAGTGGGAAAATAGCTAAATGGCACGGGGGAGTGGAAATTAAGTTGGAATTTAAGAGCAAGATCTTTGAAAATCTACTGCCACTTTAGCATTTATGAACAAATTTTGGGGGGAACAGTCAGATTCAAATTCAAAATTGCCTATAAATTATAGATGGACGACCAACAAAAAACACTTAGCATTTTGAGATTCGAGGTGTTGAGAAATTAGGCATGCATGAACCTTGACTATTTCGAGGCTTTGGTAGCAAGTTTAGTGTTTGAGAAATTTCCAAAGGAAACTCAAGAGCTTTTAACAAGCATTATGTCGGCAACCGTGGAGACTGCAAGTATTTTAGAAGTGATGGCAGCTAAGGGAGCTTCCCTAGAGGTACCGAGTGTAGACGTACCTGTAGAAGTACCCAAATCATCGAGGTCTCCCTAGCCAAGGCCAACAACACCCAAAGAGGGTACCAAGACAAAGAAGGATAAGCAGAAAGTAACACAATCGATGCGTTAGTTGCTAAGGAAACACCAGAAGAAAGAAACGCCTACTGCATAGGAGAAGGGCAAGGTAGTAGACCTGGAACTTGATGAGGAGATAGAAGATATCAGTGGGGGCATGTAAGACATTGACATGGGGGCAGAAGACATTGAAGTTGAAGGGGCATACCCTATCTCCAAGCTACCAGCATATGTCCCTTTGCACCAAGGCAAGGTGAAGGTACCAAAGAATATCGATGAAAACAAAATCACACTTTTCACCCTCTTGTTGCCAGAAAAAATCACATTTGAAGGACCGTTTTTGCCACGTGTCCCTCATTTAAAGCTGGAGGATTGGTATTTGGCAGATATAAAGCACTTTCCCCACTTGGCGACCAATACATTCATGCACCACATCTTCTACAAAGACTCTGGTGTGACTGTGCTAGAGTCGAGACAGTGGATAAAAGGGGTGGACAAGGTGGGACTGTTGAACCTACTATGGTTGCTGCATTACAACCGCTTGCCCATAACTTTGATAGTGATCAAACAATTGTTATGATTAGTACACGATGGGTGCTTGTGGTTAGGATATCCAATACCAATCACTGACATGTTGATCCACAGGATCACCTTGCTCCCGCATTCAGGCTTGAATCCAGTAATGGCATTTGGCGGAAAGACAGGTAAGCATGACCTCGCTGAATGAATGAAAGATAAGATCAAGCTTGCTAAAAAGCCACGCGGCTACTCCATCTCCAACATAAATGACCCTGCAGTTAAAGTAGCCACCTATATATTAGTGGGGAAAATAATGAGGAAGTGTCGCGCAAATGAAGTGCCGACACCGGTTGTATATTTAGCAGCCTAGTGTGCAGAGGACATACAATTTAATTGGGTGGCTACCTCTGCAGCAAGTTCCTCGCAAACTGTAGAGAAGCGCAAAACCAAAGCAAGGCTTTCCACTATGCATGGCTTTTGTTGTTGATTGTATTGGTTGCGTGGGACTTACCATAGGACAATTAGTTTCCTCCAATTGCAGGAGAGCTACCAAAAGCAGCGAAGTTTGTTTCACTCTGGACCATGAAGGACTCCCAAAGGGCCAAGGACAGTAAGATATTATGGATTCTCATGGAATCAATCATACAAACTGCAATCAACCACAAGCTGCGTTTGTCACCAACTGTCTTTGAGAAGTTGTATGAATATTTGGAGTTCAAAGCAAACTTCCATTGTGTTTCCATCAAAGCACGGAAGGACCCCACAAAAAAATGGTATGATCTTCCATGCCTAGTCATGGATGATGTAATCATTGCAGTTCTAGAGAGTTAGCTAGCAAAGTGGTGCACGGTCTCAGACTTATCAACTGGGTCTAGTAAGTTTGTTGTGAAGCAGAAGAAGGAAGAGGTCAGATTAAAGATGGATCAATTGGCCGAAAAACAGAGGAAGGAAGTTGAGGACAAAGCCAAAGCAGAGCGCGTTGCCAAAGAGCAGGAAAAAGGGGAGGAGGAAGAAAAGGGTGACTCTGATAGGAGTTATAAGTTTCCTTCTCCACAGATAGGCGAGGAGGAGCAGCACTTGGAATAGGGAGGAGCATACATGGAGACTACTGCATTCCAGGTTAAGTGCACAAGGGAGCAAGAGAAGGTAGGACCACGGGAGAAGTCCAAGGCCAGAAAATCATCCCTTAACCCAATGACCTTGACAAAATGTGATTTGAATGATATCGGTGATATAGTAAGGGACACGACCACGGAACTGCTGGAGTAGTTCAAGCAGCAGCAGAAATAGGCCTTGGTCACCATTCAAATGGGTATACATGAGTTGTAGATCCAGGCTACTGAGGTGCAGACCATTATAGGGCGGAGCAACATGACATCGAGTATTTTGGTGCCTAGAACCTCAGATGTAGCCGAGATGGTCCATTCAATGGATCCCCGGGTTGTTGCACTATTGGATGAAGCATTGACCGTAGAAACAGAGGTTGATAGGGCCACTGTCAGCGCTCTCAAGAAAGTTGGGTTAAACTTGGTAACGCTTCCAAGTGAAGCCCTTCACACCCTAGATGATGGTGTGATCACAGAACTATGGGCTTGGGAACAACACGCCTTGAATGTTATCAGTGAGTAGAAGGTGAAAAATGCACAGATGTTCATCGAAAAATCGTTCGCAGTTGAACTTCTTAGGAATATCACAAGAAAGAATGAGTGCACAAAAGTTCTAGTGGCTGAGGCATGCTGGATTGTTCCAAAGCTAAACATCCCAAAAGACACACCAGTTGATGCAAGAATCCGGAAGCTCATTGTAAGTGTGTGCGAGGCATGAACAAAGATGGCTAAGGTTCAGTTTGAACTGAACCTTAGGACCATAGAACTTGAGTTGAGGGCACAACCTTCGACTCCACTAGAAGTTAGAGAGTAGTGCGACACCACTGTCAAAGATGTCATTGCAGCTGTTGATAACACATTAAAGGATTGCATTGCACTCTTCAAATTGGTGCTCGAAGTAGTTACCAGTTTGCAGGAAGATCCCAACCTGCAAAGGATAGAAATTGAGGCACAGGAGCTACAACAAAGGTATGATGAGGTCAAAGTGATGATGTGCACCATCACCATCATGCAGATATTGGAAAAGCTACAGGAAGTGAAAGCACAAAAGGATCAGGTGGATGTAGCTCAGCACAAGGAGGCGGTACTGAAGGCTAGATTAGGGCCTTAGCTAGAGGAATCCTATGTGCTCACAACCTCCATTGAAGGAAAATTGGACAGTTTGCAGGTGACACAATAGAAAATATAGGTAGATAGCGTAGAACCAGCAACCCACCAACTGGCCGAGTAGGCTAAGAAGGTGGCGACACAGTGTACCACCGAGGTTATAGTAGTATAAGTGGTGCTGGGAGGTCTTCATAACAAGATCTCTGCACCAGCCAAGTGACTTAGGGCGAGTCACCATATTTGTGTTGGGGGCTTGTTGGGAACGAGTCCCCTAGGGTCAATTTTGGGGTTAAAAGGCCAAGTTTTGGGGCTAAAGTCCCAAGTTTTGTATAAAGAATGTAAAGTCTCCGCATTTTGTGGTCGTAGAGAATGAGGATGTAGACAGCCAAAAAGGGTTTTTTCCCTTAGTCTAGATAGCTTATGTCAGCTTGATGAGATCCACCCTTAGTTTGCGGACCATGGAATTATATAAAAAGGGAAGTCCTAGAAGAGTCTAAGGTAGGTTCAATTCAAGCTTAATAAGTTTGGGGCAACTGATCGATGTAATGGGTCTGTGAGAGATAAGAGCAAAGAGTCTTAGCATAAGAAGGAGGCTATGCAACTAAGTGCGCAGAGGCCTAGGGTAGAAGTTTGCAGCTGAGTGTGCAGATCCCTGCAGTTGTGTGCATAGGGAAGTTAAAGTCTGTACTGGAGATCTAAACCATCAATAAAAAGAATTATTCTGGAGATACCTGTGATCTATTTTACTTAAGTTATGAATGTATGCGATTATGTTATGTTGAATATTGGGTTTATGATTTAATGTTGTATTGATGCGTGAATCTGTGTTTTACTTTGTCATATGAACGCAATTAAGAATATCTGTTTATGAAAAGATAATCATAATGCATGTTGAAGTTAACCAATACTTAAGCTAATTTGGGTAGACACAAAATAAGAGTAATTACAGAGGCACGTAAGCATCTGAATTGCCTATTTAGGGTCAGCAAAGGACGGTCATAGAACTTTGCGAAGGTTTCGCAGCCGAATAAGAGAAGTGCATTGATAAGCCCTAAAAGGCTTATCGGTCTGCACGAAGGAAGGGTTAGGGTATAAAACGACATCACAACTATCTCAGTGTGTAGAAACTTAGTTCATGCATCCCCCCATACTGCTTCGGGTGAGACTTCAGTCCGTGCTCTGCAGATTGATGTCGGAAGGGCCAGTAGTGTAGGGATTTGCTTGCCTAATTAACATTGAACTTGGATCAGGGCCCATAAAGCCAACAACAAGCCATGTTGGGTTCAATAATTATAAGTAAATTCACTTAGTTTCTTGATAACAACGTAGAGTCACACTTCTAGGTAGTGATTTATGATTTTCCCAAAGTCGCATAGTTGCACTTCTGGTAAGTCGCATCTCTAGCTACTTTCACCGAGGCACAAAAATGCGACCTTGTGACCCATGTGGGAGTGTGACTTACTGGAGATCACATGGTCGCAGTTGATGGTTGGTCGCACTTCCGGGGAGCTCGCCTAATAGGTTATAACGCGACTCAACGACTTGGTAGAAAGTGTGAACCCACTGGAGGTTGCTAAGTCACAACATAGTGCAGGTTACATCGCAGTCTAGGTCGCACCTCTTGGATGCCCACCTGAGGTCTTCGAGTGCGACGTAACGACCATTAGTCATACAGTCACATATTGAGCAATGTTGCACTTATGGTTACTTCCCTAAGGGTGCAGAGTTCGACTTAGCGACTGGTGAGAGAAAAACACTTCACTTTTGAGCCTAGTCTAACTATCTTGATCCAAGAAGATAGCCTAAGACAAGGAGCATGATTCCATTCTTGTGCATTTAAGATCTTGTTAACAACTTTGGGAAAGTAGAAAGAGTTCTGAAATATTTCTTCTTGCTCCCTCATGGATCTCACACACAGTTTTTTCTTTTCGCTGAGTGATTTGACGTGGTTGTAGTCTTGACATCCCTTGTCTTGTCATGATGCATATTTACTGAAGGCCTGTGTTGTATGGGCACATGAAATCACTCATGTGAGCAGTTCTGCCATCAGAGTTCTAAGAAATCTTTCCAAACCTTGTCCATGTTTCATCCAAATCTAGAAGCATTATTAATGGTCAATTCATATAATCCCCTCCATGGCTAAGTATCCTTCGATGAGAACATGACTTCGACCTCTGCATGGGCATCTCTATAATTCATTGTGACTTTTTGTATAATGATATGGCATGTGTCCCATTGACCCTTCTCATGCCTGGTGATGGTGCCATCGTGTTACCTTCCCACATTGATATGCCATGTATATTAACCAACCCAATATTTATTTCTTTATGTTCCGGTGGTCCCCTCTTAATGTTCAAAGGAAAATCATTGCGGAGCATGTCAACGTTATTGTTTGAAAATTAATTGCAGCTACTTTCAACGTGAGTTGGATGTTCATGGCATAACGTTGTCTCTTTAGTGTTAGTTACGCTACCTTTTCTTGTCTTTTTTTTCTTTAGCGGGTCATATTGCAAGCATTTAAATCATGAATGATATCTCAATGAGTGGTGGCATGACAACATTGTGATCTATGATGGTGCGATATCCGGGTTTATGAAGGTTGTCGTGAGTGAACCCAGATAACATATTCACCACACATATAATTATGATAATATGGCTAATGGATCACAGTTGAATATGGCTCATTTCTGGCTACCTAGGTTGTTTACATCAGATCACATGTTTTGAGTAAGAACTTCATTAATTCTTTCTTTAGTTCTAAATGGTATTCCTTTTCTTTTGTTCCATGAGAGAGTATTCAATACCATAATCTCCAATATTGCATTTCTCACTAAGTCATTGCTTGGTTCATATGGTATATTAAATCCATCCTATTTATATAATTTTAGTGGTGCCTCGCTAAGAGGTATCTTCGGCTGATTCCCTGAAAAGAGGATGTAATGAAAATAAGTTAACTTACACCATTAACACTTTAGTCTAAGAGCATAAAAACCAACTATTTTAGTATGAGAAAATGAAAGCAAACAAAAAATGCTAAAAATTGGTTATTCCAGGAGCATGAACCTTAAATCATCCAATTTAAGGTGTTATGAGTTGTATGGGTTGAGCAAGTGAAGATTTAATTGGAGATCAATCTAAACATGGACGCAAAATTTTAGAAGCATTTATGAGTCTGCATTTGTAAGGTGAGGGTCGATCCATGGTGAGATTGGGTCCTTGGTCATGATGACATAGGATTCTAAAGATGAACGAGAGGGGGGAGTAGTTTCATAAACCTTAAAGGGTGAGTATTATTTCAAAGAAGGGTTGGACCTTCAATCACATTCATCTAGGGTTACAAATATGCTAAGGGAAAGTCATGACCCTCACAAACCCTAATGCACATGCTGAGGTGAAGAATCTGCCAAGATCTTGGGGAGAATGTTCTGAAATGACACTCACCATGGTGCTAATGAGAATGTACCCCTAGAGGCATGCAAATTAGTAACAATAGGGAGGGGATCACTCCTTTGACAATCTAGGGTTTCTCTCAAACCCTAATATTTGCAATCTTAATGGAAACGAATTTGAATGCTAATAATTCTTTTTCAAATATGGGACATCTACTAGTTGCGAGGCACATTATGCAAAGATAAGTTTCAAATCATGGGAGACTCTTAATGCTTCACTGGAGCTATTGACCTTCAAAACCCTAAGGCGATCCTAAGGCCTATGTCTGAGATAAAACATGATGTGTGGATGCAATGTATGAAACATGAGAGGGTGTATCAACAGGGTTGGCTAGGAAGGGTCACGGGGAGAGTAATCAGTTGAAGGCAAGAAGTGGGGTACCTAAAATTTTGGATACCACCCAAAATTTGGGTGGTGTTGTAGCGACTACAACACTATGCTAATGAAATGTTTTTTGGATTTAGTGAGTGCAAATAATGTTGAAAATCTAGGTCAAGATATGGATTAGCATAGCTAGATATGTAGTGAGAGAGTGGTCGTATGGACAAGAAAATGGATATGAAGTCAATGGTGTTTGAGGATAATGAAAGAGCCAAAGTTTGATGAGAGTCGTAGTGGTTTATGAATACCCTAAGGGTTTTGGTCCAAGGCAGGTATATTTCCCTAGGAAGTTATTAGACCTATTGTTCAGGCATGCATGTTGCGTAGGAGCATGGATTATTGTAAGGCCTTAAGACTTTGATTAAGCATACATGTAGTGCAGTGGTGCATGGATTCATCAAGTTGTGGAATGAACAACTTGGATAGGTACAAGGGTAGTAAGTGTACTAGTATCCTAGTTTGAGGGGGACAAACTGAGATTTCAAGTGAGATGGTTGATGATGATTGACACCAGGTTAATCTCCTGAAGTCAAGTTTAAGTGGGGGATTGTTAAGGTGGGTTAGGTAAAATTGACAACGTCCAGTTATGAACATTTTTCAAGCTGCAAGTTTATGGGAACCCATGGTTTTTCCCATGGTATTCATATCTAATGCAGCATATTTAAAGGTGAAAAGAATCGATGTTAAATTTGTCCTTGTGGCGATTGGCATCCCGAGCAACAATGTCCTTAGACACCAACACTTCTCTTGGTGTTTTGTGATCCTAACATAAATTGAAGAGTTTTTCACCATTGGGCAATGCTTAATTCCCATGAGTGCCTATCTGTGAAGTCATAGGGTACCTTGAGGTAGTTCTCAAATTTGTTGTTGCTCCTAGAGAGGCTATATTAAATATGGTCTCGTGAATTGTGCAAATATAAGTGGATCAAAGTCAACACCCACATCCTTATTTAAAAAGAGCTCTTGTTTACATAGTTCACTTGGCAAGGCATGTAAATGTGTTATGTAAAATATCATGAGGTTTATGGTTAAATCCGCCAATTTACTTGTTTCAACATTGGGACAATGTGGTGCACATAGTGGTCATAGCGATAGTGAAAAGAATCAACCATGTGTCACTTGGCAAGGCATTCAAACGTGTTATGTAAAATATTATTAGGTATTTGGTTCAATTTCTTGATTTACCTATGTTCATAGTAGGGGTAGTGTGGTGCACCTAATGGTTATAGTGGTAGAGAATGGACTCAATTGTGTGTCACATGAGTATGAGACCACCACATTTGTGGATATCACTATTACAAATAAAGGAACAAAAAATAATATTGAGTATGAAATATACAATTCAAGTGATCATGTAATTTATTTATAAACCTTATTTAATTAAAATCTTATTAAACTTTGGAAGTGTTTTCCATTACTATATTGATTAATTGGAATCAACAAGCTTTGCAACCTCTCCATGTCCATCCTCCATCTTTGACAAGGTTTCGTCTTCTCCTTCGCTTTTGTGGGAGGCTCTTGCCTCTTTTCTCCTTCCTCCCCTAATTAACATCCCTTTCCTAGAGGATCTGCATTTAGAAGCTTGGTGTTGTCAAGTCTTAATGGATTCAGAACAAAACAAGATCAAATTTTCAAGAAATTGGCTAATATTCCAAAGGCTCAAGTCAACACTTCCAAATCTAGATCTACAACTATCATCCTAGTAGAAACATGATTGTTTGGTCAGTTTATGGGGATATATCCATCCCCAAAAACCCTCTTTCAATAGGTCAATAGAAATTGGAAACCTTTGGTTAAGGGACAAATTGAAAATGTATTTTGTGGAAAAGACTTTTATACATTCTTATTTGAGCTAAAAGAGGATAGAGATCTCATATTCCGAAATGGACCTTACTTAATGGGAGCTCAAGACATTTATTTAGATAGATGGACTCTAGGTTTCAACCCTAAAAGTCATGCCCCCTTAGTTCTTCCTGTATGGATGAAGTTGCCTCATCTCCCTCTCCATTTTTTGTTTGAGGAAGCCCTTCAAACAATTGGGAATGCTCTTGGAAAATACAATGACAAAGTTGAGGTAAGAGAATCAGTGTATGCTTGTGTAAGAATATGTGTTGAAGTAGATTTAGAAAATAAAAAATAAAAAATAAATCCTGAAGCTATTCAACTCTATTTAGATGGTTGGTCCTTCATTCAACCTATAGACTATGATAAAATTCCTTTTAAGTGTTGTTTCTTCCATGAACGTGGGAATTTTTCTTGGAAATGCCCCAAGAAGGAAGGGATGACTACCTCTGAACAAGAAGGTCAATGGAAGACACAAAGAAAGAGGAAGAACCAGACACACCAAAATTCATACTGAGGCTAAGGGAACAAGGCTTGTGGTGCTCCGCCTTAGCAAGACAACTTCTTATGTGATGATGTGGGGAGAAGATAAGAGGGAAAAACCACATTATGAGAACCCATTTTTGACCCTTGGAATTGAAGATATGGAAATGAATAAGGGTGAATCTCAACACCCATAATAAAATCCATAATATAGTAAACATAAAGAGAAAAGTGAAAACATGAACACAACAAGAATGCTTGAACTTGAATATGCCCCAACAATCCAACTAGTGATGGAGATACAAGGGTTAGAGGAAGAATAGGGCTTCAAATCTCCAAAGGCAAGGATGGATCCCAAAGAAAATCCCATCTCTAGTGAGTACAAATAAGAATTAAACGTTGAGTGAGGTGGTTCAAACTAGGTCTACTAGGAAATTTGATAGAATGTCCAATAAGCAAGGTCGACTAGAACACAATGAAAAGGGAGAAAGATATGGACACTCAATGAGTAATAAACAACTCATATTTCAAAATAATAATAAAAAATAATGATAATGGTCCAACATGCTCCTCACTTGATGGAGGAGTTAAAACCAACATTAAATAATGAATATAATCTCTTGGAATTGTTTGGGGATAAGGAATGAAAGAAGGGAACAAGAGATCAGAAATTTATTAAGACTACAAAATCCCCACATTTTGCTTCTCTAGGAGACCAAATCAGGGGAGGAAGAAGCTCTCCTTAAATGTCTAATTATTTGGAAAAAATCTAGTTCTTCAAGCCTAATATCTAGAGGTGCATTGCGTTGGGGGCCTATGTACCATATGTTCTTCATCCCTTTTGTGCCTTCTATGTGAAGAGAAGTCTCAACACTAGATCAAAAAATTTCATGCACATCCCAACAAGGAAAATATGTCATATTTTCAACATATACATGCCCAACAACTATCAAGGCAAAGTTCAATATCAGAGATATCTCCTAAGAAAGTCAGATCAACTCCAAAATTTTAGCCTCATAATAGGGGGGACTTGAATGTAACTGTTTGTTACACAACATTTTTTCACTCTCCCTGTACTCCCCTTTCCTTGATCCTAGAGAACCTCTATAGTGAACCCCACATGCTTTGCTTTCATGAAGAAACTCCCATTATGTCCCTCATCATGAGCAGATCATTTCCCTTGAAACTTTTGTTTTGCCTAGTTTAAAAGACCGACGCTAATGGCCTTTGTCTTCCCTGCACCGATGTGCAGAGATTAGAACTACTCCAGAGATTAGAACTACTCCTTGCACTGACCAGAGTGACTGATCTGTGTTCCAGTCATGCTAGTCCTATTATGGAAAGTTTTTTAAATTAGAGCCGAAGCTCCCAGCTCTAGAAGCTCCGTAACGAAAGTCTAGTAAATGGTTTGGCCGGACGGGGTCAAGGATGAAAGTTTGGGCTCCTTTCCCCTATAATGATGGAACTACCTCAAGGGATAAGTCCTTCTCCCATGAGAAGAGGATCCATCTCCCATCCATATTTCCTATGTAAACCTCCCTTCTTCCCAAGCACAAGCTAGTCACAGTTGATAGTTTTGGCTACGTGTGAGTGTTATAGTTGCAAAGTCTTGATGCTATATTGGAGTAAACAATCAAGCTATTACTATATGTAGCCACAAAGTTGTGTGGGGGAGAAGTGTGTGTTGGTTTGGAGTGAAGCCTAAAGGGAAGAGCTTTAAAACTATTGTTGTTTAAATCCATAGTGGAATGCTAGCAGAAGTGTGTGGGAACCTAGTCTTGTTAGAGGAAGACTACAACATCAAGACGAATGGTTTTAATCTCTCTTTGATATTAATATATGCAACTATCGATTGATTTCCTACATGTTTTTCTAATATTATATATCCATGTCTTAATGTTTCTTTACTTGTTAAGTAGGTTGAATTGCAATTTATCTATTATTATGTTTGTATGTTGTTGTTGTTTACTTGTTACAGGAGCTTGAAGAAGGAAGCGAAAGATTGCTGGAGCAAGAAAGCAAGGACATCATTAAGCAAGATAAGCGACCAAGAGGTAGGCCCTCTTGACTGATTCTAACCTAAGGAAATCTTCCATATAATGTATCTGTTGTGGCTAGACCCATTATCGGGCTAGAGGAATTCGTTCGTGTCTGCACTTATAATTTTACTTCACCACATTGTTCATTGGTGGGAGAAGAAAGTAGGAAGTCTAGTTAGAGACCGATTCCAAGAAAAGATTAAGGAACTTATTGTTGATATTGATCTCGTGGATGGAAAACAAAAATTATCAAAGTACACTTGGAGTAACAAAAGGTTAGGACCAAGATTCGTAGCTGCTAGGATAGACCAATTTTTTGTATAAATTTCACCTGTAGAACAAACCGATATATGAAATGTCCTAAAGCATAATGCTTGTGCTACTTCTACAAAACATTAAGCGGAAGCATAATCAAATTCATGAGCAACATCAAGTAGAAACATGCATCACTGATCAAGAGAAATAATCGCACATAACACAAGATATATCCAGGGGAGAGCACCAACATAAAACCCCAACCATGTTTTATCAATCAAGTGGAAATCCTCTTCGCAATACAAAAAGAATTAGCTCTCAAGCTATCCAGTCCTCAATGAACTATGAAGATATGAAGATATGTATCACAAACCAGCCAAGCCCTGTATATAAAGGCTTTACCTATGGTCCAATCCCTATTTCCTTGTGTGGTTTGCTTAGGAAATAATAGCAAAAGCATATGCAATTAATTCCAAATATACCAAGTTAACCAATGGTCCAACTACATAATCCTTGATCACACTAGTTCCTCAACCATGCAAAAACTACTTACTAGAAATAGTAAAGCATCTAATAGTACACTGTCCAACATCTGATCTCAACTGGGTCTCTGACAAAACTGACATGCAACAGTTATCCATGAGTGAATTCTCAATTATCTAAAATAATAGTTGTCACATGCATGCAAGCATTAACAAACTATATTTTATTATTTTAACAACTTGTTAAAATAATCTAACTGGACTTGACTAGTTAGAACTAAGTCAATTGATTCTCTCATTATAGAACTCATACTTATTCCCTCAATCAGTGGAGGAAATTAAGGATAAATTCCTCAATCAGTGGGACAACTCATGTGCATGCTCACAAAGACTTCAAATTCGAATTTCCTTAACTAATTAACTCAATTGAATTAATTAATTAATATTTCCAACTGCTGTTAAGACCAAAATTAATTTTACTTCCTATAGATAGACTAGGGACTGCTATAAATAGGAAGGGACCCAGAAATGCTATTTTTATAACTTTCTATTTTTAGCAGTTTCACCTCCCACCCAATGTGGCCAATGACCTCATTGGCCAAACTGCTATTTTTAGACATGCTATATTTAGTAGGTCAATTTTTAGCACATTCTAAATTTAGCATTTCTTGTTGCACATTTTTCAACACTCCCTCTCAACAAGAAAGGCTTTCTCTCAAACCCGATCCTGTAACTCTGGAATGTTCTTCATGCAACACATCTACCCAGTCCACTTGCTCCAACAATACTTAGAACAAAAACACTCCCAACTGACCACTCCGTTGGGATAGGAACATACTCTGATGCTGAAGCTCTACTTGCTGCTGACAAGTGATCCCTTTCTGACATTAGCGCTACTGCAACATCTCCTTGCTTCTCACACCATTGCACACCTCTCTGTGCCACCTAGCACTGTGCAAAACACTTGTGCCTCTTGCATTGTTGTAGCCTACTAGCTATGCGCTATCCTGGGATTCCCTGCACTATCACTCTTTTTGTCATTCCATCTGCATTTGTCTCTACCTAATCAATCAGTTCCTGCTACTCCACTTCAGGGCTCCTGTAGCAAGGTCTCATCCAAGAGGTTGGGTACCTCAAGGATCTTTCCCCTCCTCCTTGGGGTGATCACTCTATATCGCCCCACCTCCTAACTAAAGGTATGGCTGCATGTGGTCCCTCAACCCACCCGGCTCAAATTTCCCCCCTACTGGAGGTCTCTGCATGAGTAGATGTCTCTACTCGATCTCCTCTCAAATTCCCTTGTTGTGGCTACTCCATAACCTCCTGAAGTTGCTGCACCAATCGCAGCTCCTCCACAATTGTTTGAGACTTCTTCTGGCGTTGCATGTTGAGAGGTAATATACCCTCCCTCTCAACCACCAAGTCTCCATCAGTTTCCTTGCTGCTCAAGGCTTTGCATGCATCTTGAACCTCAAGAGCATACAAGTTCTTGACCTGTGAACCAATCTGCATCACCTGTCTAGTGATGATGTGTCTAAGGAAAACCTTTCCCTTACTAAAGACTACATCATAGCCTTTGTCTTCTAGTATCATGATCGACACCAAGTTTCTCTTTAGTCTTGGTACATACTTGACATCAATCAAGGTAAGGTGAAATCCATGCTCCCTCTGAAAAATAACCGTGCCTACACCTGAGACACTATACTTCTCATCATTACCCATCGCTATGAGTATCTGGAGATCTTTCTCCTCCAAAGTACTGAACAAAATCTTGTCGTCGGTCATGTGGAAAGAAGCTCCACTGTCAAGAAACCAACCACTCCCCACCATGGATGAAACCATGCATGTGAAGAGTGTGAAATCCAACTCAAACTATGAAGCAAGTGCCTCACCTTCAGATCCTTGCCCGGATCCCTTCTTGGATTTCCTCTATGGACATTTTGCAGCATAATGGCCCACCTCATGACAACGAAAGCAACGCACTTTCAATTTGTCAAACTTCTTCCCATCATTGGAAGAACTAGATTCAGAAAGAGAAACCTTCTCCTTCCCCTTCTTTTCCTTACTCGCTGAGGCACAGTTCTCCTCATCATGCATAGATGAAGAATTGTCTCTGGTGCTCCGTCTGATCTCCTCCTGCATCAAATCTGACCATAGTCATTCCCAATATGGTAGTTTCTCCCTTCCATTCACTGAGTCATGGTAGCTATGCGAGCTTTTAGGATGGCCAAGGAGTGCTAGACTCACCATATCCTCATCCGATGTCACGACCCCTACACTTGCAAGCTCATCCCTGCATGTGATGAGCTTGGTCAGATACATAGAGATCGTCTCATTCCTTTCACACTTGATCTTTCGAAGTTTTTCCTTCAGTTCCAGCTTCTTCTGATCACTGCTATTCTAATATAAATCTTTAAATATTTTCCACATTGCATGCGGAGTCTCCTTCCCATGGAGGCTCGAGACAATGTGATCGTGCACTCCCTCCAAGAGAATTCTCCTAGCTCTAGCCACACACTTCCTCCATTCCACCTGCTCAGTCTTGTCAGTAGGCTTAGAAATTTCTTGATCAATGAAATTCTTAAAGACATTATCTTCCAAAATTGCCTCCATGCGATCCTTCCAAGCTATATAGTTTGAGTTTCCATCAAGGGCATACTCAAGCCTCAAACCATAGAACGCCATCGACGAAATAGATGTGATAAGAACTTGAGATCTATATCCCGGATAATAAACTTCGAAATTCTCCTGCTAGTATATTGTTCTTGCTTGATCAACTTGGCTCTAATACCATGTAGAAATTTCACCTGTAGAACAAACCGATATATGCAATGTCCTAAAGCATAATACTTGTTCTACTTCTACAAAACATCAAGCGGAAGTATAATTGAATTCATGAGCAACATCAAGTAGAAACATGCATAACTGATCAAGATAAATAATCACACATAACACAAGATATATCCAGGGGACAACACCAGCATAAAATCCCAACCATGTATTATCAATCAAGTGGAAATCTTCTTCACAATACAAAACGAATTAGCTCTCAAGCTATCCAGTTTTCAATTAACTATTAAGATATGAAGATATATCTCATGAAACAACCAAACCGTATATATAAAGGATTTATCTATGGTCCAATCCCTATTTCCTTGCATAGTTTCCTTAGGAAATAATAGAAAAAGCATATGCAATTAATCCCAAACATACTAAGTTAACCAATGGTCCAACTATGCAATCCTTGAGGACACTAGTTCCTCAACCATGCAAAAACTACTTACTAGAAATAGTCAAGCATCTGATAGTACACTGTCCCACATTTGATCTCAACTGGGTCTATGACAAAACTGACATGCAACAGTTATCTATGAGTGAATTCTCAGTTATCAAAAATAATAGTTGTCACATGCATGCAAGCATTAGCAAACTATATTTGATTATTTTAACAACTTGTTAAAATAATCTAACTGGACTTGACTAGTTAGAACTAATTCAACTGATTCTCTCATTATAGAACTCAAACTTATTCCCTCAACCAGTGGAGTAAATTAAGGATAAATTCCTCAATCAATGGGAAAACTCATGTGCATGCTCACAAAGATTTCAAATTCGAATTTCCTTAACTAATTAACTCAACTGAATTAATTAATTAATATTTCCAACTGCTGTTAAGACCAAAATTAATTTGACTTCCTATAGATAGACTAGGGACTGCTATAAATAGGAAGGGACCCAAAAATGCTATTTTTAGAACTGTTGTTAAGACCAAAATTGATTTTACTTCCTATAGATAGACTAGGGACTGCTATAAATAGGAAGGGACCCAAAAATGCTATTTTTAGAACTGTTGTTAAGACCAAAATTGATTTTACTTCCTATAGATAGACTAGGGACTGCTATAAATAGGAAGGGACCTAGAAATGTTATTTTTAGAACTTTCTATTGTTAGTAGTTTCACCTCTCACCCAATGTGGCCAATGACCTCACTGACCAAACTGCTATTTTTAGACATGCTATTTTTAGCAGGTCTATTTTTAGCACATTCTAAATTTAGCATTTCTTGTTGCACATTTTTCAACATTTTTGGTTGGTAGTGATCTTCTTGACCAACCAATTTCCCTATCCTCCACACCTTTAGCTTAGGGAGCATCTGATCATCGCCCAGTAAAGATGGCCATCGAATGGTTACCAACATGTTGACCTATTCCCTTATAATATAATTCATTATGGGAGAATGAGACTGTATTCAAAGCCTTGTCCAATAGTGCTTGTTCCACATGGATTGTGGGCTCACTTATATTCATATGGGAACAAAAAATAAAATTCCTTATGCAAGGTGGCCTCATTTGTTCAAAAGTACAGACAAATGGGGGAAGCTCTCGCTTCCACCTTCCTGGAACTAGTTCCAAAAGAGGTAAGTCCTTCCTCATTCGAAATATTTTTCTCAATCTCATTTTGTATTTTTTCATACAAAAAAATTGTTGAAATCATGTCAAAAATAATACAACATATCCTACTCAATCTCATTTCAAAAAACCATGGTGCATTGATCCAAGTGGATGTGGGTGGCCACCTGCTTATTCCACTTGGACCTTGACCACTGTCTCCTTCATTTTTTTAGTTTCCTTAATTGTAGCACAATTTATTATTTTTTGGTAGTTTTTCGAGTCCCGAACTTGCGAAGCCATTTTGAGGCCCTAAATGATGGTGTTTTGGGAAAATCGAGGCCACCATGTCTCCTAGTCCATGTTGGCCACTCAAAAATTGTAGTTCTCAAATAGATCTCTCTAACGAGGTATTGTGAGCATCAAACATAGATCATATGCCAAAATTATGACCCCGAGAAGTTGATGTACCAATTTACCCAAATGGGGCCCATAGTTTTGGTACTTCATCTCCTAGGGTTAGGTTTTGGGATGTTTATGGTTTTCCACTATTCATCAATAATAAATAGGCCTCTGAGCCTTATTGTAACACAATTGAAAGGCATGTAGTTGCCACATCGCTTCTTAGAGATCAACTACCATCAACAGAGCTAGTCTTATTTCCATTCTGTTTGTAAGTATATTTCAGTATTTGATATTAATGAAATGAAGTTTTATTTTTGTTGTATCTTTGTGTTTATGGTTATATTTGTAATTTTTTGCGTTCCTGTTTAAATTTGGATAATGGATTTATAAAATAAAGGCAAATTTTGGATAATATTGTTCTAGTCCAGGAAGCAATTCACTCTAGCATGTCTAGAGGGGACAAATGAATGACGATGAAACTTGATATGGCACATGTCTTTGATAGTGTAAGACACTCCTTATTCTCTACCCTTAGGAAAGCAGGCTTTACAAAGGACTTCTTAAAATGGGTGAAAGCATGTATCTCTTCTCCTTGGATTCCCCCCTTGGTCAATAGTGATTCTTCTGGCTTCTTCCATGCATCTTGTAGTCTTAGAAAAGGGTGTCCCACCTCACCCATCCTCTTAATTCTGATGGTAGAATTACTAATTAGGCACCTTGAATAGGATCAACACTCCAACCTCCTCCTAGGAATCAGATTTATGGAGGGCATCAAAAGTATCAATCACACTCAATTTTCTAATGACATCGTTCTATTAAGGGGAGCATCTTGCATTATAGATTGAAAATTCATATAATGATTGGACGAATTTATTGCAGTCTCATTCTTTATGGGGAAGAATCAATGAAGAGAAAAGTCATCTATATATTTGGAATAATAGGAAATGGTTGCAAGGGAAGATTCCTCAAATCCTCTTGTTGGCTTGAGGGAGCCTGACCTAGGTTCAGAGTTATTTAGCCAAACAAATCCATACACTATTGGCCCTTTCGGCATCAGCCCGTGGAGCGTGGACTGAAGTCTCACTCGAAGCAGTATGGGGGGATGATGGAACCAAGTTTCCACACCCTTAAGATGTGACTATCTTCGCATAGGTTACTTTGCACATTGTTCTAACCTTCAATACCCTCGCGATATGTTATAATCTCCTTTCACGCAACCCTAACTATGGGTTGAGTTGCTTTCACGCTGCTATGGCAGCGAACTGCACTATTTCCCCAAACTATACTGCATATCTTACTTATCTTCTTAACATATCTTAGTTAACTTCGTATAAACAGATATTCTATCTTAAATTCACTTAATCAATACAGTCATATATATTCGCGCATCATATAAACAATAGAAGTACAATTTATACCCAACATATTCAATGCATAAAACATTAAATAAATACACAGAACTGATATGAAACTTCTCTTTATTAATTCTTTTGACTGTTACAAACTTGACTCAACCTGCGCACTCAGCTGTAGGGGTCTGTGCACTTAGCTGCGGACTACTAGGCCTCTACGCACTCAGTTATAGAGCCTTCTCCTACTCTATGACCCAGACTAGACTTTACACTTCCGTTTTTCCACTATGTTTCTATTCCATGTTTTGATTAGGTTCTTCTTCCATGATGTCTTAACTACTTAGAGCCTTGCTTTATTTATACAATCCCATGATCCGTGAACCATGGGTAGATCTCTACAACCGACATTACATTACAAAATTGAAGGTGGACAACCCTATGACTCTTTTATAAGCTAAGCACTTCATGCCCATAAAATGCTGAGTCTTTACGTCGAAGTTACAATATTTGACCAAAATCTAGGCTCTAAGCCCCAAAACTTCCCTCGGGGGATCTCGCGCCCAATAGGCCCCCACCACAAACATCATGACTCACTCTCGAGTCACTCTGTCGGTGCAGAGATCTTTGCATGAAGACCTCCCAATTCTTCCTGGGTCGCTGCAAGATTAGCAACGCATTGAGCGACTGCCTGTTGTACTTCTTCAATGCGTTGTTCAGAGACCACTGTAGCTGAACTGTTGCTCTGAACCTTTTCTTGTGTTGCCTGCAACTGCACGAGCTTTGCTTCAATGGAGGCTGTAATGATGTATGCCTCATCAACCCACGGCTGTAAGTGCACCTCCAAAAAGGCTTCCTTATGTCAAGCAGCATCCACTTGTTCCTTGAGTGCTTTCGCCTATTGCATCCTCATCATCCTCTATGTAAGGGAAACCATCTACATGATCCCTTTTACTTTGTCATGTTTCTGTTTTAGCTCACGCGCCTCTGTCTCCAGGCATTGTATGTTCGGTTCCTCCTGCAAAGTGGTGAGAACCTCGAACGACTACTCAAACAGATTTGTGCAGTCTATCACTACACTATTAACGTCCGCTATGGCTATTTTAATCGCGCTAGCATGCTATTCATTAACCTCTAGCGGATTTGAAGGTTGCACCTTCAATTTCAATTCAGTTATCTGAAGGTTCAATTCGAGTTGAACCCTAGCCATCTCTTCCTTGCCTCATGCAACCCTTCTACTAGTTTCTAGATGCACGACTCCACTGGTTCTTCTGTTTGGAAGCCAACTCCAGGACCATCTGGTAGGCTTCCTCGACCACCTGCACTAGATGTTTTTTCTATGCCACTACCTCATCGTGCTACAGGCTCAACTCTTTGACGTTGATGTGCTACTTTCTCATTACCTGGAGCGTGCGACCTTCCCTGGCTCACAGTTCTGCAGTAAATCCATCCTGCAAAACATAGAGTCTCTCGAGGGAGTGCAACCATATTTATCCCAATTCCCTTTAGCCCACTGACAATAGGCCTATCAGCCTCATTTTCTATAACTAGTGCTCCCTTTGGCAACACTATTGTGTTAGTCATCCAAGCATGCAACATCTCCTCGGTCATAGACATGCCTAGTGCGAGGCTAGTTGACACAGTGCCTGCCTGTGGGGTGTGCACCTACAACTCCTGTATCTGCACTGGGAGAGCCCCCAACACCATCTGGTGTTCCTCCGCCAACTGCTGGAGGGTCTCCACAATGACGTCCCTCACTGTCTCCCTAATGTCATGCAGATCCTCCTCAATGAGGGTGATCAGGTCAAAAGAAGTCTTTGAAGCCTTTGACTTCTTCCATGGCCCTACCTGCTCTCTTGGGTGTGGTCATTTAAGCTAGGTGGACACTATCTGCGGGTTCGTGCCACCTTGCTCTGTATCTGTCTCCTATTCAGGAGAAGGTGACTTTTCTCCCTCGTGCTATTCCTTGGCTTCCTTCTACTGTTCTTTCGCCTGCTTTACAGCATCATGTGCCACCTGGGCCTTAGCTACTTCTACTTCATTCTTGCATTTTTCTGCTAATTGCACCATCCGTAGTTTTGCCTCATCCTTTTTCTGTTATATGACAGACTTTTCTTCTTCCACCTCGGAGTTGGCTGGAGTGCGCCACTCTGGCGGCCACAACTTAAGGACTATGAAGATGACGTCATCTGTCACCAGGTAGGGTAGCTCATGACATGTCTGCGTGGGGTCCTTCCTCTCCCTAATGTAAATGTGATGGAAATTTGCCTTGAACTCTGCAGACTGTTGTAGACTTTGGGCAATAACTATGGCTTGCGATTAATCCCCATTCTGATTTTCATCTCCATGAACACCCAAAAGATTTTACTATCCCTTATCCTTTGTGCATCTTGTGTTTCCTATATCGAAACATAATTCATTGCCTCCAGAAGATTTGATGCGATCCTCGGGAACTGGCTATCTTCAAGCAATTCCCATGCCACCAATACTATGGAAAACAAAATCTAGGGATAGTGAAAAGTCTTCCCTTGCTCCTGTGCCTTACGACAGTTCTCAAGGAACTCTCCGCATAAGTACTTTTCCGAGTTGACCTGGACCCCCTCTGCGCATTGCGCTGCAAGAGCAACCACTGGCGCGGGCATCTCATCCACGCAACACTTTCGCATAACATTCCCTGCCAATATCTGTGTCGCGACTTTGACCGCAGGGTTATTGATGGTGGAAATGGTTTACCCTCTCTTCTTCTTCTCTAGCTTAAACTTCTTCTTCATGACCTCCACGATGGCTAAATCATCACTCTTGCCCTTCGAGATGTTCGCTAGGTCCTCCCATTTGAAAGGGAGATGGGTAATTCTATGAAACAAGTGGTCTGTGATGGGGATGGGCTCCTCCATCCACAAGCATCCATCATGCACCAAGAAGAGCAGCTGCCTGATGACAAAAATGGTCACTGGGGCGTGATGGTAATGCGACACCCAGAGCAGGTTTAACAATCTTGCCTTTTCTACACCTCTCATCCACTTACGTGGCTCCAAATCTATGACTCCAGCAAGCGCATCTTTCTTTTGACGCATTAGTTGCCCGATTGCCAAATGTGGGAACTTCTCGTGGTCCACAAGTTCCTAGTCTTCAAATTTTAGTACAAGCACTCGCCCCAAGTGTGCTCCTTCGAAAATGATTTCGTCAGGGAGCAGTAGAGTCTACAGAGAGCTCTTGCTCTCAGCTAGATCTTTGGGCAGCCTTGCTTTCCCCTTCCGTGGAGGAACATATGTGGGTAGCCTAGTAAGAGGGCATGCACCATGGATGTCAACCTCCATTTCTAAATCCTCCTCCTCCTCTACTAGGATTTCTTCAAATTCTTCGTCCTCATCAGTCTCCAAATTAATAGCCTTCCCTTTTTCTTCCATGGTTAGCTTATTTCTTAATGGATTCCTAGGGGATACGTGCACTGGTACCATAGCCTACTTGTCTTTCTTGAGTCTCGGCATGCATGACAATTTAGGGATTTCTGCGACTATCTCGACACTTTCTGGGACTTCTACTTTCGTAATGGCTTGTGCAGCTTCCTCAACGGTCATTACTTTGGTATCCATGGATTCCTCAAGTGTTGCCATAGTGTTATTCCACAATTCGCTTAACAGCTCGGGTAATTGCTCAAACAATGAATTTGCCTTCAGAAGGTCGAACAGATCTAGGTTCATGAATGTTTGTGTGTGCAACAACTCAGTCCTCAAATTTCCAAGTGTTGTTTTCTAGACAACCCTTTGTAATTTATAGCACCTTTTGAATTTTAATTCGACCGCTCCCCCCACATTCGATCCATTAATGCTCGATTGGCAGCTGATTTTCAAGAATCTATCCCATAAAGTTTGCCTTAAATTCCTGCCGCCTACTCCATTTAGTCTCAAACCAAGCATCACATCATGAATAGTAACTGTAACAGTCACTTTCTAGCTAACCCACGTGGCAGCGCAACTACCATTGCACTATCATGGACCCTGTGACACTTCGCTACTGTGTGCAGTCCTAACATCCTGTAGCTCCCAGGCATAGTAGTTTATAGTCCCACGCCTCCTTTTAGTTGTTGAGAGCGCTAAGACTATACTTCTATTGGCTAGTCAAATGGCCAAGCCCCTTATGTACACCTTCAAATGACTACCATTAACTTTTCCCAGGAAGAGTTCTCCATTTAACTTTACCAACTGCACCATGCCACCATCTATGATATCCTTAATAACATATGGTCCCAGCTAATGCAATCTGAGCTTCCTTGGGAATTTATCAAACTTACTATCATACAACAAAACCAAATCATTCATCTTTGTTACATGAAAAATAGTCACCATGACTTTCTGTAATCAATATGAATCTATCAACACTCATACATACCTCCTTTGCAAGTCTTAAACCTCAGCTCTGCATATCAAGCTTTGAAAATGAGAGAAAGTCCTTAAAAATCTCTAAAACTCTGGTTTCGCACTTTCTCTTAGCACTACCTGTGGTACCACACCCATTGGTCATGTCCCCTGTGCACATGACCGCTCTGTATCTGTATTTATTGGTGCGAACCCTTGTAAAAGTTAAAAAGGCGCAAGTTTATTCTTAAAAACTCACTTTGAGTCAATTCTAGAAGCTTCTAGAGGGAATCTTGCGCTGGCAAGTTCGCTCCTTGAAGGTGCATGCATCCCATTCCTTAAGGAGCTAACCCCTTGATGTGAGGAGCTTATCCCCTTGAAGGAGGACTCTATCCCTTCAATGGTGGACCTGTAACTTCCTTCCCTTGCACTATCAAATGAAGCTTTGGGCTGGTTACTTGGGAGGTTGAAAGTTGAATATTTTTGAGGGTATATGTTGCTGGAACTTAGTCTTCTTAATTGAGATTTTGAGAGGAAAGATCACATACCTTTTAATCTCATTTGGAAGAGAGTGAGGCTTGTCAAAGTAGAGGAGATTCCTGTTTGGACCCTGGGAAGAGCTTGTACAACATCAAGACACCAAGGTTGTAAAGTTATTCTATTTTAAAGTTAATACAATCAAGTTTATTTTTCTCAATAAGCTGTGTTTTATGGTTTATTTAATGGATTCCTTGATCACCATGATGAACATGATTTATTATATTAGCTATGCAGGTGTTATTTGATGTGTGCTTGTTTGTGATTGTAGGTTCTTAAAAGGAAACTCTTTTTGAGTTGTTGGAGCATGGCTGCCACAAACTAGTGTTGGACTTAAGGTAGGGTCTAAAGCACCTCTTTAGTTTTTATTAATGAATCGCAATATGTTTAGAGAAAGGTAGATTTGCTTGTCTTGCTTGTTGCTAGATATCTGTTGATACTAGGGAGACTGGTCTTGTCCGCAAGAACGATTTATCTGCTTAACAACCTTAAAAGTGAGCAACTTAATATTTTGATCATGCCAAGCCTTTTCGTGCTACTTTTGGACCTGCTGGTGAAATCCAACCAAAAATAATTCTTCCTCAAGCTCCTCCAACTACGCGAGCCTCACCTTGAGGGCTCTGTAGTCCGTTATACTTGTGAGCGTTGTTATGCGTAGATAGGCACGACGTATTCCATAGGCCTTACAGCTTCCACTCCATAGACAAGCCTAAAAGGTGTATGTTCCGTCAGTTTCTTGCATGTTGTCCTATAAGCCCATATTACTGTAGGTACACACAGGTCCCAATCACTTCGTTGTGCATTACATACCTTGTTTAGCGCGTTGCGTACCTTGTTGAGTGATTCTGAGCAGAGAACCTTCTGTGTGACTATTCTTCCTACATAATGTCTCCCCAACATTAAAAGCCATTTGCACATTTCCCCCCCCAACACATGCTTATTGACCATACATTTTAGCGCGAAGTTCATGTGCATCTGCATAGGTTATTTTCCATATGCCTGCGGCCACCTAGCTAGACACGTGCGCGGACCATCCCGTCCATTGTATTTATCTGTCAGTTGCACCCTAGGCTTCCCAAATTGTGTGTGCATCATTCTGCTACTTTCATGCCAGTCATCAAAGCTCCCTTTTTGCGTACCCCCCCACCTCATAGGAATAGCGCATAGTACCCAATCCAAGGCCTGGAAGCATTGCTCTTTTGACACCTCCCTTTCAAATTTATTCAAGAAGGTATCTATCTCACTTAGGCCATCATAAGTAGGCAGGTCTCTTACTTCTGTCGATACGTAGCACAACGACCTTGTCAACATATTACAATTCAATTTTTTTACCTCATGTAACCGATTTTGCCACCGCTCCATGTCCTCATCTCAATCTGAAGTACAGGAGCTTTCGCACTCCCATGCAATCCGCCCATCCATGGTGGGATTCACCTAGTCCTGGTTTCGCGTTGTTATCTTACAAATGCAGTCCAAATCATCATCACTTTCATAGTCACGCATCGGCTTCATATAGCACGATCCTTTAGTAGGGTCCAAAGGTATAATTACACATAGTGACTTCTTTTCAAAAATCATCTTTCGCTTTTTCAGAGTGATGACCCCGTTCATGTCAATGGCCTAATCAATTCCTAAGAGCGCGAGGTAGGCTATTATCAACAATATCTATCACTTCAATGTCTGCAAGCATGCTCTCTCCCTCAATATCCGTGGTTATTCCTTGCAATCGCCCCATGGGTATTATTTTCTGCTAGCTCGCCATTCTTAGCTAAATTAGAGACCACTGCAATGCAGGTTGCCCCATTCACTCCCATGTTTGTTTTAGCAAAATATTGACATCTGATCCTAAATCTAGGATGTCTTGATCCATCTCATATTCTCCAATCTATGTCGTTAGTCTCATTTCTCTTCCCATTCTTGTCTTATGTTTTTCAATCTTCCTGACTATGTGCATTTCTCCTGGTGTGGTCCCAACACATCTGTTAATGATTTCCTGTAACCCTTTCACCGCCTTAATATTGCGTAGTAGCTTCATACATGTTTTTAGGAACGTTGCGAGCATAGATGGGACCATCTCTAGCTTCAGTTTATCTTTGCTTCCGGAAGTGGGGGCATCAACAAAACTCTTCTTGGCTTCCATGAAGGTTTTCTGAGTGCGCTCCAAATCAAACTATGCTTCCTTCGCAGGAGCTTTGTGAACCCAAGTACTATCTTCTAGTTGTTTGCCTTTGTCATCTCCCATCACAATTCCACTTCAAAGCATAATTTTCACATTCAAATCTTCCTCGCACGACTTAGATCTCATCATCTACAGGCTCTAAGTTGGGGGAGGCAGTAGCACTCCTTTTTCACATATCCTAGATATCAGTGTAGGACAATTTTCTATCTCATGATCAAACAAGTTGCAATACAAACATGACGGGCGCATTGGATTTGTGCAATCGCAGGTATAATGCCCTGGTCCTCCGTAATTGTAGCATATCAACTATCTGCAACCTCTTCTAGGTCCTCCTCCACCTCGGCCTCGTCTACGCCCCTGCAATCCTGTTTACGCCATTCCTGCATTTTGGTCAAGGGGTCATGTTTCAACCTGAACTCTGTAGGTGGGAGTTCTATCCATCATTAAATCATAGCTTCTAAAAGTGTGCTCATCATCTCCTACTGACTTACAAAATTTGCAGAACAATTGTTGCGAATTTTGTGTATACTTCTACAACAAGTGATAATTGTTTGTGGCATGTTTTCCTACTATTTGACAAATTGCGCACCACAAAGTAGGTGCCACACTAGGTCTTTCTTATGCTTCTAATTTTAAGGGCATCGGTCCTCCTCCTGTAAGGTAATTTGCGAAAACTGGTGGTCCTTGTCATGACCTTCACCCTTTTATTTTATGCCCCATACCTCTTCGTGCACTTATGGTCGAGATGTCCTGTCCTGTTTCAGACTCTGCATCTCAAGGCATAAATTATTCCACTGCGGGTGGATCTGTTGCACTCCTAAGTTAGGATCCTTCATTGGGATCTCATGTAGCCTCATAGAAATCTCTAAGGCCTCCGCCTGTGTCGTTATCTTCTGCTTCGATATCGCACTCCTTAAATGTGGCATTAGCGAAACTACAAACCACTCGTGATGTTGTCCATCCATCAGATTCATATTAGCTTCGCGAATCGTACATTTCAGCCTCTAATCCAGCTCCCAAGTAGTCTCACCTGGTAGCATCGTGATCTCTTTGAATCCAACGATTCACTGTGCTTCAGACTTCAGCCTACTAGATTATTTGTTTAGCGTTGCTTGGATATTCGTGATTCCCGCATTTGGATTATCATTGGAGTGCTTAATATACCAGGCTAGCACGTGGTCCTGCAGGGTGCTAACCAGTGTCACTTTCTTTATATTGTCATCTGTAACTCCTTGCACTTCCCATACAGCCCTTATCACAAACCAGAATTAGTCCAGAACCTCATTTCCCAAACCTTTAAACACAGGCAACTTCACTGTGCTTGCCATATTGAATCGCGGTAGTGGTGGAGGTGGTATGGGTGAAGATGGAGGTGATGGTAGTGAAGCTGATGGTGGTGTGGGTCGAGGTGGTATTCATGGAATTCTTTACCTTATTAGATGGATCACACTTCGTGGTGAGACCTTCGTGATCTCTTCCTCATCCCCTTGTGGAGATGAAATCAAGGGGCTAGTTGCTGGTCCCTTATTCCCTTCATTCTCGTAATATTTTCCACTTCGTGTAGCCCCGAACATCAAGGTAACTGCATAACCCTGTTTTTGCACAATAGCATTTTAATCCAAGTATTCAAAGACTTTACATACTTACCTTGCGGTCGTTTGAGAAAGTGTCGCTCTGCCTCATTGTAGCTAACAGAGGTGTCAACCGCGAACTCAGTAATGAATCCTCCTATAATACAATTGAGCCAATGATCAACGGTGCGTGTGATCTTATCCTCCGATGATTCCAACCTTCATGTTAGCTTTGGGGTCCATGCAATAGAACCGTCAAGTTCCCACCTCCCTTGGCTATCTGTTAGCTTCACGATCCACTTATATAGCTCAGTAGGGAAGGATGCGAAGAAGTTTTCATGGATCTTCGTGTATAGGTAGTAGTCTAACCACTCTTCTTTTCATAGTCATGGGTTCCTGTTCTCTTGCATTGCGAACTCGTGAATTCTTCTGTCCAACCAACCTTCAATTTCCTTCTTAGTTGGATTCCAATGATACTACATCAGACATCTCTATGCAGATTCTAGTAGCGGCAACAAAACCATTTGTTGGCTTGAGGGGGCCTGACCCAAGTTCATATTTATTTAGCCAAATAAATCCCTACACTACTAGTCCTTTCGGCATTAGCCCGCAGAGCGTGGACTGAAGCCTCACCCGAAGCAGTATGGGGGGATGCTGGAACCAAGTTTCCGCACCCTTGAGATGTTTGTGCTATCGATTTAGTCCAACTATGCCTATCTTCATGCAGGTTACTTCATGCACTATTCTAACCTTCAATACCCTCGCGATCTATTATAATCACCTTTCGCGCGGCCCTAACTAGGGGTTGAGTTGCTTTCGTGCTACTATGGAAGCAAACTGCACTATTTCCCCAAACTACACCATATTTCTTACTTATATTCTTAACATATCTTAGTTAACTTTGCATAAATAGATATTCTATTTTTCATTCACTTAATCAATACTGTCATATATATTTGTGCATCATATAAACGATAGAAGTGCAATTTTTACCCAATATATTCAATGCATAAAACAGGAAATAAATACACAGAATTGATATGAAACTTATATTTATTAATGCTTTGAACTGTTATAGACTCGAATCACCCTGTGCACTTAGCTGCAGGGGTCTGCGCACTCAACTGTGGACTACGAGGCCTTTGTGCACTCAGCTGTAGAGCCTTCTCCTACTCTACAACCCAAACTAGACTTTACACTTTCATTCTTCCACTATGTTTCTGTTCCATGTTTTGAATAGATTATTCTTCGATGATGTCTTAACTACTTAGCGCCTTGCTCTATTTATACAATCCCATGGTCTATGGACCATGGGTAGATCTCTATGGCCGACATTACATTACAAAATTGAGGGTGGACAACCCTATGACTCTTTTACAAGCTACGCACTTTGTGCCCATAAAATGCGGAGTCTTTACATCAGAGTTACAATTTTTTACCAAAATCTGGGCTCTAAGCCCCAAAAATTCCCTTTGGGGATCCCATGCCCAACACCTCAGAATATCAAGTAAAGATTCTTGGACTGGTTTCAAATACACAGGGATTCCCATATGTTTAAAACCTTCACCCAATCCTTTGTGGAACAACCTAATAGAAAAATTTAAAACTAATTTTGAGAAATTGGGAGCTTAATAGTTTAATCCATCGGAATGATAACTCTGATAAAATCAATCCTTACAATGCTCCCTATTTGCCAATTCTCAGTCCTCCTAGCTCCCGTGACTATGAAATAGAGAATGACACAAGAAATTAGAAAAATTCTTTGGAAAGGGGGAAAAAATAACTCTAGAAATTAATTTGATTAATTGGAAGATGGTTTTCCTTCCCAAAAATATGGGAAGATTGGGAATAAGAGATCCATCTCTTATTAATATTTCCTTGGGAGCCAAATTATTATGGTGTCTAATAATAGGAAATCATGATTGGTGGAAATAGAATCTACACCGTAAATAATTTTCTAGAGAAATACATTCATGCATCATACAACCCCTCCCAAATAAGAGAAAATCCAAGCTTTGAGAAATTTAAGAAGCATCTATGATCCAAATTGGATCCTTAAATATTTCTCATGACTGTTTCAAAATTATGTCAGATCAAATCGTATGAATAACAAGTATTAGAAATGACCTCTGGACAATGGCAATTGTGGCATGTATGGAACAACGAGGACCCTCGATCAAAGAGTGCTGACCTTTGGCCCATGGAGACTGTGCATGGACGCAAATTGGCAATTGGAAGCCCAGATCCAGAAATAGAGACAATTTCTGATATGCGATTAGTGTATCGCAGGACAAAACCCTCAAAGAAGGAAAGCCCCGAGCACTCGTTCATGAGGGAAAATAGGAAACCGTGCGGAAAATGTCAGAAGGCGGGTCTCGCGCCTAAAACTGGTAGGATATCACGTGCACTTTGAGCGGTAAGTGGGTTTGGTTGAGTTTAGCGCAATGTCATACACTGAGCGATGCGTGTCTAGTGGATGAGAGAGAAAACCACTTACATCGCGTGAGTAACGGTTGAGAAAATTACCCACGCGATATAAATGGAGACTGTAGGATCTGGAGGCTCTAGGTCAATGGCAGGGAATTAACCCGATGGATGACCGGATTTGACTAGAAAATAGACTGAGGCACATAAAGATTTGAGGTCCAACATGACCAATGAGTTGGCAGAAGGATTTTTTTTGTGGGAAAATCCTGGAGTAATGAAAATAATGACCGTTCAAAATAAAATTGACACTCAGTCCGTAATGCGACAAGTGGCCACCTCTCTATGCAACTTTACACAGTGATGACGATGCAGAGCAGGGGAATTCCAATGGACAGAGGAAGGCAATCTAGAGAGCCGGGAAGAGGAAATGAATAGTCAGGGAGCAGATTGGCTTCAGGCCACGAACAAACAAAGAACAGGGGGAACAGAAGTAGAGAAAGAAGTGAATTGCAGAGAACAGAGAAGCTGAGCTGACATGCAAAGGAAAGGCAGGATCGAGCAGACAGAGATAGAGAGAGTCCGAGAGTCTGCGAACTCCAGAGAAGGCTTGAGAGGTTCAAGCAACTCCTCTATGTATACCTGTCAAGTATTGAGTACCAAGTTGGGCTCATACAATTGAGACCAGTTGAGGTCGAGATCCAGTAAGGGGGAGTCTGTGTACTCTAGAAGCTTAGGGAATCCAAGTACCACCCTACTGATCATCATCTGTTGAGTGAGACTCAAATTGAGCTCCTTATTGTAAAATCTCTGCTTTAAGACACAATAGAAAAGGCCACCACTGAAGGTTGGAACAGGAGACGTAGCCCAGGAGGATTGGGTGAACTCCTTATTAAATTTGTTGTGTTTTTATATTTTCTTATTGTGTTTCTCTTACTGTTTCAAGTGTTTGTGTATTTCACAATCTTATCAATCCGTTGCTTAAAATAACATAGACACACCCCAGCACATGGGTCTGTAATACCTTCATTAATTAACTAAGGTCATTCATTAGTGATTTCAGATCAAGTGGTATCGAAGCTCCTAGGTTGTTTAAGGTTAGACAAGCTTGTGCTAGATTTTGCTTTTGAATGCTAACTAGATCAAAGCTTAAATTAGGAGAAGGAGAGCTGGTCAAAACTAACCCAAAGATTGGAGGAGTCTATCCTCAGAAGAAAATGTCAAAATAAAGTCCCTTGGGGTCAGACCCTCAATTTATATATAGTTTCCTGGCCATGAGGTCCATGGTAGAGGAAATGTATAAGGACTTTAGTAAACATAAATATGAGGATTCATCAGGCTCCAAGCAAGATAAAGGAGAAGAAGAATCTCTCCTCTATGACCACTCAAAAGCGAAAGGGAAAGAAGAAATCTTTCTCACACCTCCTAATATCCTTGAACATAAAAAGAAGACATCTTTGATTAAATTAGATGTTAAATTTGATTTAACCATATATGATGGAGAGTTGAATGCAGAGAATCTAGATAATTGGATCAGACAAATTGATGTTTATTGCAGAGTGCAGAGTATCGACTCAAACAAGAGTAAGATTCAGCTAGCTAGCCTACGCCTTGGAGGCATTGCCTTGGTATGGTGGGAAGGCAAGACACAAGCTAACATAAAGAAACATGGTAGATTCTTTCTGTCTGGAGTGAATTTGTTTCTGCAATCAAAAAACAGTTCTATCCACTAGCTTACATGCAAAAAGCCATGATGAACTGGCAAACTCTTTGTCAATTGAAAGAGAAAAGTGTACAGGGTTACACTCAAGAATTTAGGAAGAGAGCTTTGATTCTAGGAGTTTCATTAGACTCACCTGAGACTCTACTGAAGTACATAGGGGGTCTACATAGCTACATGAGGCACACTATCCTCATGTTTAATCCCATTAGTATAGATGACATATATGTTCAAGCTACGCATCTAGAAGCTAGAGGAAAGAATGGGAACCCAGAAGTTGGGGGATCATCCAAACCCATTGCAAGCAAGAATAAGGAGAAAAGAAAATAGAAATGGAAAGAAAGGAAGGCAAATACTGCACAAAAGACAAAGTCTTCATTCACTCACTGCAAAAAGGATGGGCATGATGATGAGCACTATTGGATTCTGCATCCAGAGATGAGACCTAAGAAGTTCGAGGGCAAGAAGAAGAAGATTGTTGCAGCCATTCAGAAAGAGTTGGGGTTGGACTCAGGAGACGAAACAACCATTGCAGCCATAAGTATAAGAGGTAAAAATTCTGAAGCATCTACTAGTAATTCTGCACAATCTATTAATGATGAAGAAAATGAGAGAAAAAGACATGAGCTTTTCCATATTCGAGTTGTTTCCAAACATCAAAAGATTGATACATTGTTTGATAGTGGCTCATAAGTAAATTTAATTTCTAAAGCAATTGTAAAGAAGTTGAGATTATTGACTACACCTCACAAGAAACCATACCCATTAGGTTGGTTAAGTGATAAAGCACAACTACAAGTGACTAGACAATGTAAACTTAAGTTTTCTTTTGGGTCAGCATTTGTAGATGAGGTTGAGTTAGATATAATTCCTCTAGATATATGTGGAATTGTTTTAGGAAGTCCTTACTTGTATGATAGAAAAGCTATTTTCTATAGAGCTGAGAACAAGTATCTACTCATTAAAGATGGAATTGAATACTTTGTAAGAGCTCATAAACTCAAGAATAATTATACTCTCATAAACTCAGGGCAAATGAAACGAATTGTAAATTCATGTAATCAATTTTTACTGATGGTTGTAAAGGAAAAGAAACGTGATAAAAGCAATGTATTTGAGGGTTGTGTTGCTAAACAACAATCTGATTTAGAAAAAGTTGTTTCGGAGTATGATATCTTTTTTCAAGAACCTAAAGGTCTGCCACCCAAAAAAGAAATAGTGGATGATATCAATTTGCAGCAAGATGATCCATTGCCTAACATTGGGATGTATAGGTTGTCCACTTTAGAGAATACAGAAATTAAGAAGCAGGTGCAGGTGTTGCTCAAGAAGGGGTTCATCAGACCTATCACATCACCATGTGGGTCACCAATCATTTTGGTGAGAAAGAAAGATGGCTCGTGGAGAATGTGCATTGATTACCAAGCACTGAATAAGATAACGATAAAAAATCGTTATCCCCTTCCTCGCATAGATGATCTACTAGATCAGTTAAAGGAAGCTGTTTATTTTTCCAAGTTAGACTTGCATAGTGGATATCATCAGGTCAGAGTTGTAGAACAAGATGCATGGAAGACTGCTTTCAAAACAAAGCAGGGATTGTATGAATGGCTGGTTATGCCTTTTGGCTTAAATAATACTTCTGCTACTTTCATGAGAATAATGAATGATGTACTCAGACCTTTTCTTGATGATTTTGTTATTGTATATCTGGATGAAATTCTTATATTTAAAAAAATGTGGGAAGAGCATTTAAAGCATGTTAAACAAACACTAGATGTTTTGAAAAGAGAAAAATTGTATGTTAAACTCTCAAAATGTGAATTTGGCAAAACATCTTTGAATTATTTGGGACATATAGTAGGGGGTGGTGAATTGAAGATAGATCCCTCTAAAGTTGCAGTCATTATAAACTGGCCTAAATCCAAATCTACTACAGAAGTGAGAAGTTTCTTAGGAGTAGCACAATATTGGAGAAAGTTCATTTCTAACTTTTCCTTAATTGCAACTCCCTTACATGCTTTGACAGGATTGAACAAGGTGTTTCAGTGGGGAGGAAAACAACAGAAAGCGTTCGACACCTTGAAAGAAAAGATTAGTACAACACCAATATTAGCATTGCCCGATCTTCAAAGACCATTTGAGATCCAAATAGATGCCAGTGACTATGCCATGGGAGCAATGTTGACACAACACGGTAAACCCATTTGTTATCATTCTAAGACATTTAATTCTACAGTAGTTAACTATCCAACATATGATAAAGAATTGTATGCATTATTACAAAGTGTGAAAAAGTGGAAACATTACTTAATGGGCAAAGAGACAGTCATACATACTGATCATCAACCAATTCGATATCTACACTCCCAAACTAAGTTGCAGCAATCAAGACAATATAGGTGGATGGGTTTTCTACAACAGTTTCATTTAGTCATTAGATATAAAAAGGGCATACACAATAAACTTGCAGATATGTTGTCTAGACCTATTATAAATGCATCCACTATACTTAAGCATAATTCAGTACTGCATGAGAGCTACATTGAACAATATGCCCAAGATAAAGATTTCAAACATGTATATGCAACTTTAAGTCAAGGCAAACGAGTAGAAGAATTGAATTATCACATTAAGGACCAACTCTTGTATCATTGTGGGAAGCTATGCATTCTGCAAACTGAAAGAGTAAAGATAATTTAGGAAGCACACACTTCTCTAGTATCAGGTCACATTGGGGTAAGTAAAATGGTTGCACAGCTACAAAGATTTTATTATTGGCCAAAAATGAATGAGACAGTTTCTAGATATGTAAGAGGGTGTACCATGTGTGCTAAAAGCAAGCCCAGCAATAGAAAACTAGGCTTGTACACTCCACTGCCAGTTCCTTCTCATCCTTGGGAAAGTATTTCCATGGACCTTGCTGGAGGGCTTCCTAAATCTAGGAAAGGTCATGAATATTTATATGTTGTTGTGGATAGGTTCAACAAAATATGTATTTTGATATCTTGTAATAAATATATTACAGTTGAACAAACTGCAAAGTTGTTCTTTCAGCATGTATGGGTTCATTTTGAATTACCCACTTCCATTGTATCTGATCGAGACACTCAATTTGTTGGGAAGTTTTGGTCGAGTCTGTGGGAACTGATTGACACCAGACTGAAGAAAAGCACAACCTTTCATCCACAGACAGATGGCCAGACATAAGTGGTCAATAGAACAGTGATCCAGTTGCTCAAAGGCTATTGCATCAAGCATCTGAAACTTTGGGATGAACATTTGTGTTATGTGCAGCATGCTTATAACCGAGCAAAACATTCTTCTACACAGAGATCTCCTTTTGAGACCTATTTTGGTTTCACACCAAGGTCTCTCTTGGATTTTGTCTTTGGTAAAAACATAGAAATTGATGGACATAGTGATGGGGACAAGGTGACCAAGTTCATTGAACAAATCCAAGAAATTCACCAGGAAGTACAGGAATAGCTGGAAAAGAGCCAAGCCAAATACAAGGCAAGGCATGACAAGCATCGGATGGAGCATAGTTTCCAAGTTGGTGATCAAGTCTGACTGTATATCAGCAAAGACAAAATGTAAGGTGAAGGTAAAAAGCTAAAGCTAATAAGGTATGGACCTTTCAAGATACTTGAGAAAGTTGGTGAGAATTCTTTTCGCCTTGATTTACCAGCTTACATGCACATCTACTCAATCGTTAATGCAAAAGCTTGAGACTATTTGAACCTTCATTAATTGAAAATCCCGAAGAGCAAGTCAATTGCCTTCTATTAATGCTCTGTTACCTGAATATCTCAATGAATTGCAGGAAGACATAGTTCTGGACAGGAAGATGAGGATGACGCGTAGGGGAGATGTTGAGTACCTCAAGATTGGACTCAAGGGTTCAAAGCCAAGCAGTGAAAAATGGATAGAGATTGGACAAGTGAGATAGTTATATCCTCACTTAGTTAATACTTGAAAACCAACTTTTGGTGGTCCAAAAGATTTTTCAGTGGGAAGGCCGTGATTCGAATTGGATCCTTAAACATTTCTCATGATTGTTCCAAAATTATGTCAGATCAAATCTTATGAATAACAAGTATTAGAAATGACCTCTAGACAATGGCAATTGTGGCCTGCACGGAACAACAAGGACCCACGCTCAAAGAGCGTTGACCGTTGGCCCATGGAAACCACGTATGGACGCAAATTGGCAATCGGAAGCCCAGATCCATAAATAGAGGCAGTTTTTGATACATGATTAGTGTATCATAGGACAAAACCCTCAAATAAGGAAAGCCCCGAGCACTCGGTCACGAGGGAAAACAAGAAACTGTGCGGAAAACATCAGAAGGTAGGTCCCACGCCCAAAACCAGCAGGATATCGCATGCACTTTGAGCAGAAAGCGGGTTTGGCTGAGTTCAGCGCGATGCCATACACCGGGGGATGCGTGTCCAGTGGATGAGAGAGAAAACCACTTACATCACGTGAGTAACAATCGAGCAACTTACCCACGCGACATAAACGGAGACATAGAATCAGGAGGCTCCAGATCAATGACATGGAATTAACCTGATGGATGACTGGATTTGACAAGAAAATAGATTGAGGTACATAAAGATTTGAGGTTTGGCATGACTGATGAGCTGGTAGAAGGATCAGTTTCATGGGAAAATCCTGGAGTAATGAAAATAACGATCGTTCAAAAGAAAGCTGACACTCAGTTCGTAAGGCGACAAGTGGCCACCTCTATGTGCAACATTACACAGCAATGATGATGCAGAGCAAGGGAATTCCAGTGGACGGAGGCAGGTGATCCAGAGAGTCAGGAAGAGGAAATCATATTCAGGGAGCAGATTGGCTTTAAGCCACGAACAAACAAAGAACAAGGGGGGAAAAAAGTAGAGAAAGAAGGGAATTGCAGAGAACAGAGAAGTTGAGCTGACCTGCAGATCAAAGGCAACATCGAGCAAACAAAGACATAGAGAGTCCAAGAGTCTATGAACTCCAAAGAAGGCTTAAGAGGTTCAAGCAACTCCTCTATGTATATCTGTCAGGTATTGAGTACCAAATTAGGCTCATACCATTGAGATCAGTTGAGGTTGAGATCCAGTAAGGGGGACTCTGTGTACTCTAGAGGCTTGGGGAATCCAAGTACCACCCTACTAATCATCATCTGTTAAGTGAGACTCAAATTGAGCTCCTTATTATAAAATATTTGCTTCAAGACACAATAGAAAAGGCCACCACTAAAGGATGGACCAGGAGATGTAGCCCAGGAGGATTGAATGAGCTCCTTATTAAATTTGTTGTGCTTTTATATTTTCTTAATGTGTTTCTCTTATTGTTTCAAGTTTCTATGTATTTCGCAATCTTATCGATCCATTGCTTAAAATAACATAGACACACCCCAACACATGGGTCTGTAATACCTTCATTAATTAATTGAGATCATTCATGAGTGATTTCAGATCAATCTATTTTTTTTATCATTTCTAAATTAACCTAGATCTCGAGAAATGGATAGAAAATTAGCCTACGATATGACAACATTATGGGAGACTAGTGCCCTATGGGAATAACTCCTGCCCTCCATCCCCTTTTAGAGTGGCTCTCCTCTCATAATGAAACCACCTTAGAAGGTATTTTGTCTTGGATGGAAAATGGCATATGGGAATCCTATAACTAAGGAAGCATCCCAAATAGGTTGATTATAGCAAGGAAATGGAATCACTATTAGTAGGTTGTGCCCTCACCTTAGTCAAGGAGGTGGATTCGCATTATTGGGAGTACTCGCTCTTCTTGGTAAAAGGAGGATATGATATTTTCCTACACCCCAATCAAGCATTACGTTTGTTAAGGATATGGGAGAGAATTTGGAACCTTGATTTCCTTATGTTAGTGTTAGTCTTGTCTGTTTTCCACCAGTGATCAAATATTCTTTTACCAAGTCTATCAGGAGTCTCAAGGTCAAATTTTATCATGTCACTAGGTTTACATAGTAAAATTTGGTTAGTGGCTAGTTTGTCTAGGAATGTCATTCTTTTGGAAAAATCACACATGTTGGTTGCCTACCTCATTGAAATGAAGGTATCATAATAAAAAGAATGATTTCATTATATCTGTCATCATCATCACCATTCCACTCAGTTTCATGTCTTCATTCTGTCATTAGGGTTTCAAGGTCCATCATCATCATGTGTAAATCTAACATTAAATGAATCAGGACAAGAAACTCTTTGACATTAGCTTGATGAATTTTCACAAGTTCTTCATGATTTCATTCTCAAAGGTTATAGGAGAAGAATTTTCAATGTTCAAAAGGTAAAAATCCAACTCAAGTTTCAACCCTCCAAAGTGGCTCAGTCTTAAAGGTGAAAAATCAATTTTTGAAAAAGGTATGTGGGACCCATTTCTTGTCAAAAGGGAATCATACTTGCCTATAAAAACCCAAAAATCCCCAAAACCACTTCATTTGACTTCTATTTCCCTTTGTTCATTGGGATCTCCCCTCCATTGGCAAGAAAAGCACAGGTTTTTAGGTAAAATTGGCAAAAAATTGCAAGTGTTGTGCTTCCAGAAACTGCATTAAGCTTCTGAGGCTGGCGCCGCGCTTCTGGACACTGCATTGTGCTTGTGTCGAAGTAGGCTGAAACCTTTGAGAAATCACCCAAACTGAAAATCGAAGCTTGCAACCTAGTTTTTTGCTATCTAAGCTTGTATTCAAGTAATTATGACACCTTGCTTACCTTTTCCTTTAGCAATATGAATTCAAATGCAAGATTTCTTCATTTAGAGTTTTAGGTGAAATTATCATGCTATAAACTAGGGTTAATGCATGTTTAAAATACATTTCAACCCACTGAACAAATTATAAATCATCAAATTACCTCAAATATAAATAAACCCTAGCTCATTCCTAGCAATTTTGGCAGTTTTCCTAGAAGCTCTGTTTTTCATTTCTCACAATGTTCCTTTCCCTCATTTCAACTCATTTAGTTTTCATGAGTTTCTTACAGTCTCTATCCATCACCTAGAATTTCCCTTACCATTATTTCCACTCCACATACCCATCATTTCATCTTTTCACTCATCCCTCTCTGTCTTTTTCATTTTCCTGCTTCTAGGGTTTTTATCATCATGAAAGGAGATTCTTCACCAAAGAGGAAAAGACACCATAAAGGAGAAAAAATTCTCATATATGAACCTATCAATTGCAATGAAATTAATTCATCACCCTTCATCAAGCAATGTTTAGAAGATGTAAATTGTCTATATTTTTGCAAAAGAGTGTGTGAAGTAGCTTATCATGAACAGTTGAGAGATTGGATCGCCACTCATTGAAAGGGGAAAGTGATATCATAGCTGGGGTTGAATTCACATTTTCAATAGTTGCTATTTCACTTTCTACAAGGATACTTGATCATGGAGAATACTAGTTTAAGGGAAACACATCATGGAGAATACTAATTTAGATCTTGGACATTACGAGTCCTTCTTGAAAACACCCTATAGGGAAACACATACACACATCATACCATTTAGGTATCTATTGGAGAAGTATGCTCCATTAATGAAGGTTGTCATGAAAGTTTTCACATGTGAGGGAAGTTTTTCTAGATTGTATGCCTATCACATCCGGCTTCTAATGCACTTCAACAAAACAAAAAACCTCTCCACATGTGCAATTATCTATGTAGAAGCCTTGTCAAAATGTCCGAGAAGGTACAGGTGAAAAAAAAAGAACACTTTCTCAATATTTTTCATCATAGTTTGATCAAGACTATAGCTCTCCATCAACTTGCAGAGGAAAACATGACATGGGAGTCTTTCATGGAGACAGATTTGAAATGGCATGAGACTAATGTTTTAGTTCATCATCCAAACATGCCAACATAGCAGATGGAGATAGGATCATCAAGCCAATCGGTGGAGGTTCCTAAAGCACCTAGACCTGAGGTGACTAGGATGTACCAAAGAGGAAAAAGGCTTGTGTTTGCTTCTCATGTTGAGAAGTTGGTCAAGCCTTCTACATTAGCAAAATAGGGATCACAAGTACAGGAAAAAGACTTGATTGAGCATGATTTATAGTTGGTGGACTTAGAAATAGAAAATGTTCCTTCAAATATGTAGTAGGCTATCAAAGAAAAATACTCTCAGATCAGAGAACTCATGGACAACATGGGAAAGGCAAAAATTTTTATCTCATTCCTAGAACAAGAAAACAGTAAGCTAAAGGCTAAACAACTCATTATGGAGAAAGAGAAAGCTAAACTATTGCAACAAGAAGGAAAATACAAAGCAGTATTGGAGACTAATGAACCTCAATAAACGAAAGGCAAGGCAATAAAAATATGCCAAGGAACAATGGATTCAAGAAGGCATTGAAAGAGGAGGAAAAACACATCTTGCTAGATGAAGAACTAGATATGGAGGACATAATTGCCTTAGAGATTAATGAGGATAGGGAGTATTGGTTAGACAAGGTCAATGACCACTTGGAGAAGCTTCTTGACAAAGTCAATAGAGATAACCAACTACTAAGGCACATGGCACATCACTACTAGACCAGAAATATGATTTGTAACATCAAGGTCAAACAGTTGGAAAGAAGCTCAAAGAAACCCTAAAAGACCAAAATGAGAATGGTAACTTATAGATGCTTTCTGAAGAATCCATGAGGTCTTAACATACCTAATTTTGCATCTCATGACCAATTTTGGATGCATTTTGAGCATTTTTGGTGCCTAATTCAGAAAATTGGCTAGTCATAGGAGCTACGCTTTTTCTTCAAGCATCCAAATGACAAATGGTTTGTAGTTTTGGAAAGCTCATGGCATCCTCTCAAAACCCATTTTATCACATTTTTCAGAGAGGGCCCAAATTTTTGAAAAAGAGGCAAAAGGGGTCAAAAATCAGAATTATGCCCTTCTTTTTGACAGGGGATGCGCTTTTGGAGACACCTTGGGAGAATGAATTTTTGAAGACCTTCCCATGTGTCATTTTCAAAAATTCAAGGTGTTATGGAAACTAGGTTTGAAAATATAGTTGACCATTCTTTCAGATCTTCATTTGGACCTGTTGTGGTAAAAACACAACCCCCCCATTATTGATGTGTTCACTTCAAATAATGGGGACCCTTTCTATAAAAATTTTGGCTAAACACCTTTTAGGAAATTTTTTTGTTGATTATCCTACGCTTTTGTTAATTTTTCATTTTCTTTCGATTCTTGTTGTGATTGCTTTGTTAGAATTGATTCTTTATAAGCTTCCCATTGACATTTGTTTCGCCTCATTTGGTCAACTGGTTTGAAAATGGTACTTCTTTGAAATCTCGTCATTTATCTAGCCTGGGTTAAAAATGCATAAAATGTACAATATTGCATTTTGTAAATAAATTAGTTCAATAACACATTTATTTCAAATATTAACCCCTGGTTAGTTATTACTAACATTTTTCATTTTTTAGCCAAATCATGAATTATTGGGATTCTAGTAATTTACTCCAATTTCCCAAATTGATTACTAATCTTGAAAACCCAAAATTTCGAAGTGGTTGTAGTTTATAAAATAAACTTCAATAAAATAAAACAATATAAAATTAAAAAAATATATAAAAAAAGTTTGATCCAGGTGGATATTGGTGGCCACCTGCCAAATCCACTTGGACCCCCACCATTGTTTCTTTCAGCTCTTCAGTTTCCTAAATTGTAGCACAGTTTACTATTTTTAGCAGTTTTTCAGGTCTTTAACTTCCGGAGCCGTTTTGAGGCCCTAAACGACGTTTTTTGGGAAATCTGGGGGCAAAATGGGCCCATGGACCAATGTTGCCCTTCCCAAAGTAGCAGTTCTCGGATAGATCTTTCTAACGAGCTATTGTACGCATCAAATGGAGATAGTATGTCAAAATTACGACCCCGGGAAGTTGATGTACCAATTCACCCAAACGGGGACCACAGTTTGGCGTTTCATCTTATAGGGTTAGGTTTTGGAATGCTAAGGGTTTTCCATTGTTTCTCAACAATAAATAGGCCTTTGAGCCTCATTGTAACACAGTTCAGAGGCATGTAGCCACCACATCTCTTCTTAGAGATAAGCTACCATCTCCCTAGCTAGTTTATTTTCAACTCTGTTTGTAAGCATATTTCAGCGTTTTCCATTAATGAAATGAAGTATTATTTCCGCTGCATCTTTGTGTATATGGTTATCTCTCTATTTTGTTGCGTTCTTGTTTAAATCCGAATCAGTGGTATCAGAGCGGTCTGCTTGTTCTCTGTTTTTCTTTGCATGTCCCCAACGAGGTCGGGCTATAAGGAGTTAGGGCTTGAATTGGTCGAACCTTTGGAAGACCAGCCTCGCAAATCCTGATGGCCTCCCATGGATGATGAGAAGAAAGATGAGGGGGCAGGAGATCCTATCAAAATATTGCTCGAAGAAGCCCTCGAGCGACAATGGAACGCGATGATGGACAACTTTGCCCAGATCCTTCAGCGGCTACCTAGAAGCGACGCATCGGCTTCCAGCAACTACTCTGGAAACGCCACACCCTTTAAGGTACAAGTTAATTTTGAAATCCCCATATTCAAGGGCCAGATAAACGCAGATGCCATAGATAAATGGTTAAATCTGCTAGAGGGTTATTTTTCTGTTCATGAATTTTCGAGTCGGGAAAATATTGTTTTCGCTCTTCTCAAAGCAGCCCCCCATGTCAAGGACTGGTGGGAAACCTACTCCGAGCAGAAGGATGAAAGTACTGGCTCACTATTTTCAACCGCACCCACCTGGAATTCATTCCGGGATGCCATCAAGGAGTAGTATTACCCTGTCGGAAGCTATGAGGATGAATACATAAAGTGGACCATGCTGAGGCAGGGAAGGGACCAAGACATGCCGGAGTTCACCAATATTTTCCATACCCTTCGCACAAAGTTGGGTATCAAGGATACGGAGCAGCATTTGATACTCAAATACCGTGGTTGCCTGCACAAGTACATCCAGGAAGAAATAGAATTCCTAAATATCTCCTCGCTCGGCACAGCATACCGATATGTCGTCAAGGTCGAGCAGAAGTTTAAACAAAAGAAGCACGACTTTGGATCTGCGAATCCAAAGCAAGGGAAAGGTGCCCCTAAACCACAGAACAAAGGACAGAGCCAAGGCAGGGTAGCCCAAGAAAAACCGCCAAAGTTGCAAGCAAAGAGTAGCGCCACAAAGGCGAAAAAGGACACGAAAAAATGGTGTGAGTTCCATAAGAGCTCCACCCACAACACAAGTGAGCGTCAGGCCAAGCAGTCATTGGTGGCTGAGCTAAAGGTTTCAGAATCAGATGCATGTTCCGACTCTGAGTCAGAACCCGACAAGGGGAATGACAAAGGGAAGCAGATCATTGATGCGGATCCCAACACCATTGTTGCTACAACCAAGATTCAGAAAAATGAACCCGAAGATCTAGAGGAGGAGGAGCCTCTCTTCCACTCTCAGATGTGGGTAAAGGGCTCCCCACTACAGTTCATTTTCGATAGTGGGAGCCAAAAGAACCTCATTTCAGCAGAGGTCATGAAGCGGTTGGGCTTACTGGCCACAACACATCCACAACCATACACCATCGGGTGGTTTCACCAAGGACGGGATCTTTGCTTGAGCCAACAGTGCCGCCTTCCATACAACATCAAGCCCTTCACGGATGAGGTATTGTGTGACATTGCTCCCCTTGAAGTTTGTGATGTATTATTAGGACAACAATACTTGTGGAAGCGACA
>APFE030145017.1:81004-112726 GCA_000404065.3 Pinus taeda | reverse complement strand
CTACTCACACAGATTCAGCTCATGTCCAGTCCGAAACAGATAAGGCAAACAGCTTCATTGAGCACATCCAACATATTCGCCAACAGGTCCATGACATTCTGGAGAAATCAAATGCCAAGTACAAGCAACGACATGATCAACACCGAGTGCCACACAAGTTTCAGGTGGGTGACAAAGTCTAGTTGCATTTGCAAAAGGAAAGCCTTACTGGAGCCTATCGGAAACTTAAACCACTCTGATATGGTCCTTACACCATTACCAAGGCTGTGGGAGACAATGCATTTGAGCTTAGCATGCCCCCATTCCTTGGTCCGCACCCAGGGTTCAATGTGGACCGCCTTCGGCCATACTTTCCACCATTACTAGACACATCCGACATTGCAGAACAACTCACACCCACAGAGTTAAATCCAGATTACATGGAACAAGCTGCAACTGATCGGATCATGGACACACGGGTCAATCACACTCGCCAGCAGAATATCCAATTGTATTGAGTTGTCAAAGCAGGCCAACTCCTTCACCAGGGCAAGTGGTTCACTAGGGACCAAGTTCAACAAAAGTTTCCTCATCTCATTGAGGAACTCAACGCAATGGGGACCATTGCTTCCTAAGGGGGGAGGAATGATCCAGGTGGATATTGGTGGCCACCTGCCAAATCCACTTGGACCCCCACCATTGTTTCTTTCAGCTCTTTAGTTTCCTAAATTGTAGCACAGTTTACTATTTTTAGCAACTTTTCAGGTCTTTAACTTATGGAGCCGTTTTGAGGCCCTAAACGACGTTTTTTTGGGAAATCTGGGGGAAACATGGGCCCATGGAGCAGTGTTGTCCTTCCCAAAGTAGCAGTTCTCGGATAGATCGCTATTGTACACGTCAAACGGAGATCGTATGCCAAAGTTACGACCCCGGGAAGTTGATGTACCAATTCACCCAAACGGGGCCCACAGTTTGGTGTTTCATCTTCTAGGGTTAGGTTTTGGAATGCTAAGGGTTTTCCATTGTTTCTCAACAATAAATAGGCCTTTGAGCCTCATTGTAACACAGTTCAGAGGCATGTAGCCGCCACATCTCTTCTCAGAGATAAGCTACCATCGCCCTAGCTGGTTTATTTTCAACTCTGTTTGTAAGGATATTTCAGTGTTTTCCATTAATGAAATGAAGTATTATTTCCGCTGCATCTTTGTGTATATGGTTATCTCTGTATTTTGTTGCGTCCCTGTTTAAATCCGGATCAAAGTTTAATTGTATCGAGAGATCGGATCTGATCGCATCGGAGCTTTCATATATCGTAAGTTTAACAAATCTCTGAAACCTCGACCTCCCGATTTGCCAATTGCCGATACCCCTCATATCCATGATTGCCTATTGTGAAAGGCCAAAAGGCATTGCCTAAGCTTATATGTTTTATTCACTCATATGTTTTATTATGAAGTTTCAATCATACGTGAGTGAATGAAAGTACGCATGTTAATTAATTTTAATATTAAATTTAATATTTATTAATTTTAAAAATAATAAATTTTTAAATTAATTAAAATTAATTAATATATAATAGTTAATTAAATTAATTTTTTTAATATTAATTAGTTTATAAATAGTTTAATTATATTTAATTAATTAGATTAATTTGTTAATTATATTAGTTAATAACAGTTTATTAAATGATTAGTTTAGTTCATAATTAATTAATTAATTAAAATTAATTATTAGATAATTAGAGTCTAATTTAAGATTAGATTTTTAATTAAAAATTTCTGATTTTTAGCCCAACAACAGAAATTCCAGATTTATACCAGATTTGACTCATCAAATTTGGAGGCTCATAGATTGAGTTTTACTTGGCCAAATGAAGCCTAGGATGGCTCATTGGAAAGATAAAATCAAGGAGAGCATCTCTAAGGAGGTTTCACTAACAGATTTGGTCATTTATTGGGTCAAAAATCAGGTAGAAGATCAAGCTCTGAATTTTAAAAACAAAATCAATTTTCTAAATTTTATTTTTTGCATTTTCATTTGTCTAAGCCTCTTCTCAATGCAGATCCATTCGTCAATAATATCCTTGGTCAATTAAATCATCCCAAGCATCAATAGAAAACTTATATTTCATTCCCAATTATTTAATTAATTGCATTTGATTGGATTTGTGTTAATGTCAGAAATGATATTTTGATTTTATCGTTGCATCTTAATTCATTTTTTATTTCTTTTTACAGGAAAACAATAAAAGAGATATGGAGAAAAGAATCTCAATCAATGAGAATGCTCCAACAATTAAAGATTGGAATTTTTGAGCAAATAAAATTGGATTGGGAAGATTTTTCTTCAACAAACTCTCCTCTCAAGATACTTTTGGAAATATTATAAATAATAGATTGCAGAATGTAATAAAGCGCTGCTCTCATCTGCAATTTTAGACTTCTAAAAACATTTTTGTAATAGGAATTTAAAGTTGTAGGAGAGAGGAGAAAAAATCTCAGATCTGGGGGATTATTGAGGATTTTTCCTTTGTATCTTGAATTATGCATGATGGGTAAAGTTTGCACTATTGTGGCTTTAGCTTTGAAAGAAGAAGTTCAAGCAATGTAAAGGGCTGTTGGAGACCAGGGTTAGAGAAATGGATGCAATAAATTGATATTTTTAATACTATTGTTTCAACTATCAGGTTCATTTTTATAATAATAGGAATGTGTCATTTTATTCATGTTTGTGCACTTATGTCAATATGGGTAATTTGTCCCAATGTTGTTATTATGTATCTCTAATATTATGGATTAAATTTTGATTTTTGAGTAACTATTTACTCAGAAATCTGCCCTATAAACTGATTTATTGAATGGTAATGTGTTGTGAACTATTTCCACACATTATTGTTTAATTATTGGATTTACTGATTTGATAGTCAATATCATTTTTGTGAACTACTTCCTAAGTGTTGTTGGTTTGTTATTTCAGTTAAGAGGTCTCAATAGGATGTGTTTTGGTATCCATAATATCAGTTAATTGAACTACTTCATTAACTTGATATTCATTATAACAAGACATATTTAAATCCCAATATTTTAAATATCTTTCTCTTGGTTGGGTTAGATCTATATCTGCCTAATTAAGATAGGATTAAGATTAGTTTCTTTTGCTTGCATCTTAGAATAAGCTTGCATTTAGAGTAATTTCTACATTCTTTTAAGTCATTTTCTCAAAGAAATAAAATTTTAGTTATGGCTTGGCTGAACCCAAATCAGCTTAAGGGTCATTCTCATGCCTGATCAACAAGAAGAAGTGATCTGATATCCCTGTCTATTGTTAGTGAAAGATATATAATAAACCAATAGCGATAGGGAGAAGGTAATTGGACCTAGTTAAACCAGTCAGAGCCACCACACCAAACGGAAAAGGAGCTACTTTAAGGTCCGGATCGAGTGGTTATCCCCCAATGTTGTTGCAGCGATTTTCAAGGCATCAACATTTTTTGCGCTAGACGGAAGGCTTGAGACTTATTATCTATTGGAGTCTTTTCAATTTTAACATTTTATTTAAATCACAATGGCTCCTTTTAAACTTCCAATTTGGAGTTGTATTCATGGACATGCATCCTCCAATACTCTACCTGAAGTGATAAGACTCTATGGTAAGAGAAATTATTCTGTTTTTAATCATGTCTTTCAATTTATTCAAAATGTTTCAAATTGTAATTTTCAAGGAATTGATAAAGGCATTTTATGCAGAATTTTTATTCTCACATTCATGGCAAAAGCTAGAAACTGGTGTAGAACTCTTCCAGTTGCCTCAATTCGTAGCTGGGATCAATTTGTTACAATTTTCATTTGTAAATTTGACGGCCATGATTATGAATAGGTATGTGAGGAAATTGAATATCTACGAAGGTTTGAAAATGAGTCTGTTATTGATTTTAATATTCGATTTCATTTGAATTGTTTAATATTTAAAGTCGAAGATAAACCTACGAAAAAAGAATCACTAGTTTGGTTTGAATATGTTTGCTTTCTTCCTCCCATTTTCAATCCATATGAAATTAGTTCAAGCTTTGTTCCATCCCCTTCTAATATAAATGAGAATTCCAATATGGATGTCCAAATAAATTGTGATGAAGTGGTTTCACAAAGCTTGGAAAATATTTATATTCAAATGCAAGAAGATAACAACAACAATTTTGGAGAAAGAGCTGCATTGGAATCTGAAAATTACTTTGCATTAAATTCAGAAAATCAAATTGCAAATTATCAAGTACAAGCAGTAATCAAAATGAATAATAGCATGCAAACTGCTGTAAAAATTCCTAAATTTTTCCATGATGAGCAAATGCCGAAATCATAGCAGAAAAACAATCTTCTTCAAAAAGGCATGAGTACGCAAAGGAATGATCTGCAATCTGAAATTTACAATGAGCATAATGTACAAGAATTATCAAACAAAGACATTTTCAATTGCATTATTTCAGATTCACATTTTTTCCTTTATCCTAATATTTTTAATAATTGTAATTTTTCCCCTCTCTGTATTAATGATGTTTTAGAAAATATAGAGGCTAATCCAAATGAAATACCAATTAATTTTTATCAAGATAGAGAAACAATAATTGATCATTCTTTTTCCTTTAATGAACATGAAATTCTTGTTCTTCTTTGTTTTGATATATTGGATGAGATCGAAGGGAATTCTAGAGAATATTGTGAAGTCATTTATGATAATTACTTTGACATTGAGGATGTTGATTTCTATTCTTCTCAAGAGAATCCTCATGATAAAATTCAAATAACATCTGAGAATGAGGAACCTTTCAATTTAGAAATTATTCCAACTAATCCTCATTCTAGAGCAGCAAATTATCTTCATGATTTCACTATTCAAGAAAACATTCCAATTTATGATTCATATCATGATCAAGCTCTCATTCCTACTCATAATCATAATTCGTTTTCTAGGTTACAAATTGGAATTGATAAGTATTCAAATTCCATAATTCCAGCCAATCTTTGTAAAAAAGAAATTATTTCAAAACGATCCTAATTGTGCTGTAACATTAGTTGTAACAATAGTGATTTCATTTTATTTTTGTTTCCTCACTTCTTTTGTTTAAAATCAGATTTTATTTCTAATTTTATTTTTCAGATTTTTTATACTTTACGCTGGCATATTGAGCACTTTACTATCAAACATTCAATTGATGCATTGACTTGTTGGAAAATTGAAGTTTCATATTATAATCAAGAGCATCAAAAGCTATTAATATTTCAATTTCAATCAATGCTAATGTTTCATCAAAAGTTTCTATTTTCTCAAAGGCAATGTCAAAAAGAGAATGTATTTTTACAATTTGGCCAGCAATCCAATTCAACTAATAATTTTCCATTTTCTTTGAAAGATTTCCATCTATTTTTCATTAGTTTATTTGAAAATTATTTGGAAATTTTTCTTTCAAGGAAGATTGTTAATAGTTTAACATTTATACATAACACTAACAATTTCTTTCAGGCCTTTGAATCTAAAAGCTCATATCCATAATCTGGCCTATTATCTCTTCCTTTGAACATTTCTCAATCCTTAATAGAAATCCATCTAGATTTCTATGATCCAATTGGTATTCAAATAGAAAGGAAATTTCAAGAAAATGAGATTTTAATTAAATTGCTAACAATAACTGTGAATTCTATTCACAGATTTATCTTCCTCAATTTAGTTAGATTTGTATTTTTATTACTAACATTTGAATTGTACATACATGCAGGAATTAAAATCAGAAAATTGTTACATTGGAAATATGACTATACCTAGTCATTTTCATGTATATGGTTAGAATATGAGTAGAATTAATTTAGTTAGTTTGTTTTATGTAGTTAATTTGTTTTTAACAATCTTGCAGATTAAAAAAAATAAAAATAAAAAATAAAACAAAGCAATCAGCGCTTCTCATACATGTTCAATGAAAACATTTTCTTTCCATCAGAAAGTTTTAATACTTGTTTTCCTTTTTAAATTTCTTGTAGCAATACCTCTACTCTGCCTATTTTGAATAATGTCTTGATTAAATTCAATTGAGGTTGCACTTGGCATCGATCGCCTCAAAGCTACTTTTCTTCATTTCGATATTTCCTTCTAAGATTTTCTTTTGAAATTTATATGATAAAGGTTTTGAGGATATAAAAGCTTCATGATCTCATTATCCCATGAAATGTATGACTGTCTATGATAAGCTTAATTCTAATTCAATCATTATTATTCAGTCTAACCTTTCACGGTAATCATATGAAGTTCATATTATCTTCCTCGAAATTTGCTAAAATAACCTTAAGGATGTCCATTTTGCTGTGCACACACATTCAAATCTATTTTGATGTTTTTCCATAATTAATGGCTTTATCCCATTCTGATCTTTAGTTTACTATTTGATGTTGTAATACGCATCATATTCATTTACTAAAGGCATTATTGAACAGTCACTATAACAATATAGATTCTTCTCAAGTTATTCAGAATAAACAGAGGTAATAAATTGCTGTTTTAATTCAAAAGGGAAGACTATTTTCATATTTATTTCTGGTAAATTTTATATTCCCTGAGCATGAATAAGCAGATTTTATTTAGGTTGATTGCTTACTCCAATTTAGAATAAATAATGAGATGATTTTGAACAAAGTTAAAATTTTGATAAATCGAAGGAAGAATTTGAAGATTCATGAGGTAAAAACTACAGAGAATTTCCTTCCAGGTACACATTCACAAATTCATTCTTATCTATTATTAGTTTCTCTTTTCCTTAGTTTATTTTTTATTTTTGTTCTATTTTATTTACAGGTTTTCATTTCTTTTCAAAACTTGAAGTAAGCAGCAAACCCATTTCAAATTTGCAACAGTTTCAGGGAAATTTTATTTGTGATTCATTAGAAAATGAGCACTTTTAACTTTTCTTTCAACCATCAGAAAACCCAATTGAAATTTCAAGCAATATCATAGGATTCAACTTGATTTTCATATTGCTGATACTTCAGTGAAAATATTTGCAATATTCTCATCTCGTTCATATTCGTCAATCATTTCATTCCAATATCACATCATCCATATCACAACCATTTGTAGCAAAATATTTCATCGAAAGTAGTTTTTAGCATTTTTGATAACAAATTGTTCATAAAAGATCTCTGATGTATTACCTCGCTCATATGTCATATCGCATTTCGCATATCGGAGGTTTGTAGTTGAATATACTTCCATTATCATGAATCGTCGATCTCCGATAAACGACTTTACTGATATTGCGATGACCACATAATTCCGGATCCAATATCAAATTCAAATCAAGTTTATAAAATATCGTGTCCATTCAATCACAATAAAAGTAGAGGCATAATTTTAAAGGGCTGATGTCGCGGATCCGATATGTTATTAAATTTTCATCATAAAATTATTGGGTCCACTCTTCATTGCATATCGGCGTATCAAGAATTGTTACATCACGTGCTTAAGATTGCCGATTGCGATCGCCGATTAACCACATCATTCATCGCATATCGACATCGCAAGAATCATATTGTGTTACATTGGGTACCAAAAGTTTGGCAATCATCGATTAGCATTGCCGATATCACAATCACTTCATCGCATTTTTATTTATGCTCACATCATATCTCCGAATCTGTGATGTGCGATGTGTGAAGCACAATGTAAATATTCCCCGATCCCCAATATAATATTTCTTTAATGATGCAATCGCTTCATTTCATTTCACATGTTCACATTGCATGTTCTAATCAGCAATTTACTATTGCAACCTCCGATGCGATAAATTCCAACGCATGCCTCTACATGCAATGCAAATCTTCCAATAAGGCGTTGTGTTAATTTTAAGGAATATTGGGCAACCACTATGGTAAGAAAGAAATTGATGACAAATTTGCAACATATTCAAATCATTTCAATTTCTCATACATTTTAGTTTTAGATATATAATTCCATAATTTAATAAGAAATTCAAGACCTTTGTATCTTCATATTTAAAGTTCATTATCTTGAATTTGGTCTTAATTCTGGACAATTTATAAAATCATGGAGTTTATATGAAACTTATAATATTTTGAGAAACAGTCATTACTGCAAATTTTCAATCTTATTTCTCATGCATTGGTTTTAATTTCAATTCCCTTAAGCACTAAGCATTCCATTTTTGCATTTTATTGCTTACTTTAGTGTAAATAAAATAAATAATGATTTTGGGTTATATGATTTTGGTTAATTTGACTTCTTCATGTTTTTAATGTTAATTAAAATAAGAAGTCAGTTAGTTTGGAGAAACTGATACCTTTCAGGTAAGATCAAAAGCAACTATCCAATGGGAAGATTCATGTACCCACTTTCATTAATTTACATTTCATTCCTTTAGTTTTGTTTTTAAAGTATGTTGATCTAAAAAATCTGTTTTGTAGCTCTCCATTTGAAGCTTTCAATCCTCTGCTAGATCATATTTTGGAAGTCTCATACTCTTCTTTTGCTTTTATTTCAATAAGCAGCAATAATCTTCATCGAAACAGCTACACCAGGAATTTTCTGAACCTTTAGTTTGTTTTTTTTAGTATTCCTTTTATTAGAAAATGATTAAGATGATACCTTGAAACAAGAAGATTGATATCAGACTGAAAGTTTTCATTGTGGCTGAATTTTATCGTCATTACTATCTAAAAAGCCTAAAACACTTACAACCCTGCAAGGTATGACTTTTCTAAATCTCGACATAAAAAGGAATGATTGCACGATTATTTTCTTTTTCTTCATATTGTTGAGACGTTGGTATAAACATTCTCGTTTGAGTTTATTTTTCAAAACTTGGATTTTCCTTTCCACTTTTAAAATTTCTTGATATTTGTTTTTGTTTGCTGATTTCTTTCTCATTTTAGTATAAGAATTAATTTTCTTTGATTTTCTGTTTTAATTTTGGTGATTTTGCCATGATTTATATGGAAAGCCTACATGTTACCTAACAATAGTCAGGATACATGGAGAAAAATTGTTAATAGTCACCTATTAGCGTTTTCTTAAATCTCTTAGTAAAGTTTGATTTTCTTATTATAAAGGTAGACATACTTAAGGAAGAAATTACCAATTTAGAGAAGTTGACAAAGTATCATAAAATATGGAATATTATATATATATATATATATATATATATATATATATATATATATATATTAAAATAATAAAAATAAAAATTCATTAAAATTGTAATTATTTTGAGATTTCAAAATTTTATTAGGATCTTTCAAAGTTTTATTATTAGTTAAGAAAAGTTATTTTTAATGAAGTCAAGACACTTTACAACAAAACACTTTTAACTCTGAAATTGTCATTCTTAACTATTAAGGAGTCAATGATTCTCCTTGTCCCAAAAAGTTTTATTTTTCTAGAGTGTGATCGAGAAATATATTTAAACTTAAAAGATAAGAGGTCTTATCATGATCCTGCTTACCATGATCATAGGGGAAAAATAGGCTGACATTACCAACATTGCTAAACAAACCAGGGTAATGGCTTATGATTGCAAACAATTATAAGACAAGGGGTCTCATCACGAGCTAGCTTGTTCAGTCCAATTATAACCAATGAATGACAGTGTCAACTATATGGCTGCCAAACCAGGGCAATGGATTTTAAGAACTTAATATATATATATATATATATATGGATCTATCACTAGGTCAATAATTCTTAAAAGAGATGAGATTCTGAATCATTGATGATTAAAAGGTAACCCTGTCGAAAGTATGGATGTTTGCTGGCAGTAGTGGCTCTACATGTGACAAATGAGTATATTTTAAAAGCTAAGCTATAAAGTGACCCACGCTTTATCTCTACAACTAATTAAGGACTGATATGAGTTTTGAAATATTTTAATTTATGAGAAATTTTGAGAAAAATTACAGTTAGATGATTCGTGTTTTTTCAGATTAATGAACCTAGTCAAACATTTCAAGCACAATTCTCTCTTTTTTAATTCTTTTTACTTTAATTTTAAGAAAATTCCATTCATATCAAACAGAGATAACTGGTTCTTCTCCTGTGTGTCACTATTGTCGTGGTAAAAACACAACCCCCCATTATTGATGTGTTCACTTCAAATAATGGGGACCCTTTCCATAAAAGTTTTGGCTAAACACATATTAGGATTTTTATTTAGTTGATTATCCTAGGCTTCTGTTAATTTTTCATTTTCTTTGGATTCTTGTTGTGATTGCTTTGTTAGAATTGATTTTTTATAAGCTTCCCATTGACATTTGCTTCACTTCATTTGGTCAACTGGTTTGAAAATGGTGCTCATTTGAAGTCTCTTCATTTATCTAGCCTGGGTTAAAAATGCATAAAATTTACAATATTTCATTTTGTAAATAAATTAGTTCAATAATGCATTTATTTCAAATATTAAACCCTAATTAGTTATTACTAACATTTTTCATTTTTCAGCCAAATCATGAATTATTGGGATTTTAGTAATTTACTCCAATTTCCCAAATTGATTACTAATCTCGAAAACCCAAAATTTCAAAGTAGCTATAGTTTATTTTTCATTTTTATTAAAATCACTATAGTTTATAAACTAAACTTCATTAAAATAAAACTAAAATAAAACCATATGAAATAAAAAAATATATAAAAAAAATTTAATCATATTGGGAGATCGAATCTGATCGCATTAGAGATTTCATATATTGTAAGTTTAATAAATCTCCGAAACCTCGACCTCCTAATTTGCCGATTGCCGATACCCCTCATATCCCCAATCATGAAAAGTCAAAAAGCATTGCATAAGGTTATATGTTTTATTCACTCATATGTTTTATTATGAAGTTTCACTCATACGTAAGTGAATGAAAGTAGGTAGGTTGATTAATTTTAATGTTAAATTTAATATTTATTAATTTAAAAATAATAAATTTTAAATTAATTAAAATTAATTAATATATAAAATTTAGTTAAATTAAAATTTAATTTTTATTTAGTATTAATTAGTTTATAAATAGTTAATTAGATTAATTTGTTAATTATATTAGTTAATAACAATTTATTAAATGATTAGTTTAGTTCATAATTAATAATTAAATTAGAATTAATTATTATATAATTAGAGTCTAATTTACAATTAGGATTTTAATTAAAATTCTGATTTTTAGCTCAGCAACAGAAATTCTAGATTTGACTCATCAGCTTTGGTGGCTCATAGATTGAGTTTTACTTGGCCAAATGCGGCCGATGACGACTTATTGGAAATATAAAATCAAGGAGAACATCTCTGAGAAGATTTCACTAACAGATTTGGTCATTTATTGGGTCAAAAGTTAGGCAGAAGATCAAGCTCCAAATTTTAAAAACAAAATCAATTTTCTGAGTTTTATCTTCAGCGTTTTCATTTGTCCAAGCCTCTTCTGAATGTAGATCCATTTGCCAATAATATCCTTGGCCAGTTAAATCATCCCAGGCATCAATAGAAAGCTTATATTTAATTTTCAATTATTTAATTAATTGCATTTGATTGGATTTGGTTTTAATGTCAAAAATGATATTTTGATTTTATTGTTGCATCTTAATTCATTTTTTATTTCTTTTTACAGGAAAACAGTAGAGGAGATATGGAGAAAAGTATCTCAATCAATGAGAATGCTTCAGCAATTAAAGATTGGAATTTTTGAGCAAATAAAATTGGATTGAGTAGATTTTTCTTCAACAAACTCTCATTTCAAGATACTTTTGGAAATATTATAAATTATAGATGGCAGAATGTAATAAAGCACAGCTCTCCTCTGCAATTTCAGACTTCTAAAAGCACTTCTATAATATGAATTTAGAGTTGTAGGAGAGAGGAGAAAAAATATTAGATCTGGGAATTATTGAGGATTTTTCCTTTGTATCTTGAATTATGCATGATGGGTAAAGTTTGCACTATTGTGGCTTTAGCTTTGAAAACAGAAGTTTAAACAATGTAAATCACTGTTGGAGACCAGGGTCAGAGAAATAGATGCAATAAATTGGTATTTCTAATACCACTGTTTCAAATATCAGTTTTATTTTTATGATAACATGAATGTGTCATTTTATTCATGTTTGTGCACTTATGTCAATATGGGTAATTTGTTCCAATGTTGTTATTATGTATCTTTGATCTTATGGATTAAACTCTGATTTATGAGTAACTATTTACTCAGAAATCTGTCTTATAAAACTGATTTATTGAATGGTAATGTGTTGTGAACTATTTCCACATATTATTGTTTAATTATTGGATTTACTGATTTGATAATCAATATCATTTTTGTGAATTACTTCTTAAGTGTTGTTAGTTTATTATTTCAGTTAAGAGGTCTCAATAGGATGTGTTTTGGGATCCATAATGTCAGTTAATTGAACTACTTCATTAACTTGATATTCATTATAAACAAGACATATTTAAATCCCAATATTTTAAATATCTTGCTCTTGGTTGGGTTAGATCTATATCTGCCTAATTAAGGTAGGATTAAGATTAGTTTCTTTTGCTTGCATCTTAGAATAAGCTTGCATTTAGAGTAATTTTTACATTCGTTTAAGTCCTCTTCTCAAAGAGGCAAAATTTTAGTTGTGGCTTAGCTGAATCCAAATCAACTTAAGGGTCATTCTCTTGCCTGATAAGCAAGAAAAAGTGATATGATATCCCTGTCTATTGTTAGTTAAAGATATATAATAAACCAATAGCGATAGGAAGAAGGAAACTGGATCTAGTTAAACTAGTCGAAGCCACCACACCAAATGGAAAAGCAGTTGCTTTAAGGTCCGAACTGGGTTGTTATCCCCCAATGTTGTTGCAATGATTTTCGAGGCATCAACAAGACCTCAGGAAGGCACCTTAAAGTGGTTAATGTCGGTGCTTTTCTTCTGCAAATTTCTATGTTTTTCATTTAAATTTCACTGTGTAAATTTCTTAGTTTTCAGTTTGACTTGGCCAAAGTAAAAAATATTGGTGTAATTGAAGTTAGTTCGAGGTTAGATGATGTAAACATGAATAAATAGACATGACAGGTTGTTTTTATGGTTTAATAGGCCTCATTAAAGAAGCAAAGTCCAAAACAAAGTCTACAAGAAGTGTTTGTATTTGACCTTCTCACTCTCACCTATTGGTTGAGAGAATCTTAGAATTAGTCCCACTATCTAGGAATTCGACTCTTGAAGGTGGGGAATTGATTCAATTAAGTTTATATGTATCATCTTTCATTCACAGAGAGGGGTTGGACTTTTATGGAAAAGGCTTATAGCTTATGTTCTCTTAAGCTAATATAGGAGCAGTTGCAACTGTATTTCAGGAACTCTAGTTTAGTGAGTCTATGGTGTTGTTTCCTTTTATTACCAGTTTCTAATGGATAAATCATCTCTCTTTACATTATTTATCTTATTCCTATGAAATTCCTTCCAGTTATATAGATAGAAATCTTGAATTTAAACTTTCTTTATGTGGAATTCATACTTTTGTTTACATTTCTTCTAAAGCTAATGAATTCATGCTTTCACATGCTCATTAGGTTCTTTGAAACTCACAAATCTATACTACATTGACAAACACGCTAAGTGCACCATAACATACTTACATCTAACTCCTATTTATACTTGTCTCTTCATACTTGAGGCTCTGACCTAGTTACCTGTTCTACATCCTAGTCCAGTGAACCTAAAAAACCTAAATTCACAAATATTCAAAACAAACTTATATATCTAGCCTAAAACCTATTTCTTTACATATATTCACTAAAAAATCCTTTGAGATATCCCTCTCTGGTTCAATAGAGCTAGCTACTGAGCTAAAAGTGGTTCGAGGTTACCTCTTTGGATATCCCCCTCAGCATAGGAAATTGTAGAGGGTAACATTTTAGCGTCGTTGCTGGGGAAACAACTGATAAATCATTCATGGGAAATCTTTTAAAGCTTTCAAGAGAACTGGTTATGTAGTTAACAGTTTCCAGTATCTAAAGATAGGCTGGTTTTACAAATTTCATCAATCTTAAGGTGTGAAAAGAATTCTAGCTCCTAAAAGATATGTCAGGTCAAATCTTGACCCAAATCCACCTTTTATTGTTCAAGATCCTGAAAGACTGCTCAGAAAACATAAGTTACCTATCACTAAAAGTGCATTTCGAAAAATTAAAAGAACAACTTCTTTACCTAAAAATTTGTTTTCTTTTGAGCAACTTCCTTTTGATACTCAATTAGAATTTTCTCTTTCAAGGTCAAATCTAAGTCTTGCATTTCTGAAGTGATATATGAACCTCTTCAATTTGAATCTCATTCTCATTCTTCAGAATCTCTATCTGCTAGAGTTGACCATGAGTTGTAGTTGAATTTTAACAAACTTCAGAGTCTTGCTAACTAGCTCCAAATCATTACTTAAAAGGCCTACATTCAGCATCAGCTTGAATATTTAACAGTTCTTTCATCCTCTACTACACCTCCAAATACATCTACTACATCTCCAAATACCTCAGCCACCTCATCCTTTCTTCCACCACCTCCATTAGTTTCATCATCTTTACCTACACAACCCATTGTAGTACCTCCACCACCTCCAGCAATCATGGCATGATTTGCGCCTCTCATGCTACCTGATCAACTTGCTACTTTACCTTAGAACTATAGTCAAATACTCCCTCTATTTGATGGGAGCTCAAAAATCACAGCCCAACATCATGTTGATAAATTTATAGATTTTATCGATCTGGAAGAAATTGATGAAGATGATGATAAGATGAGAATAATAGCTCAGATTTTCTCTGGAGATGTGAAAAAATGGTTTCACAATTTGGATGCTAATTTATCAATAATTCCTAGAGACTGATAGAATTTTTATTAGCACGTTGGCAATAAAATAAAAATCCACTATAGATTTTGGCTAAGTACAATTCTATGAAAAGGAATCAAAATGAGATAATCCAAGAGTTCACAACAAGATTCAATTTGGTATACAATTCTATACCTGATAATATGAAGCCTCCACTTGGTCTAGCACTTCTCCATTCTCGCGATGCTTTTAACCTAGACATGGCATATCATCTTAGAGAGAGAGACCCTGCAACTCTTGAAGAAATGTAGCAAAACGCAGTAAGTGTCGAAACTAATCTGCTCATCAAGAAATCCAAATCAAAGCCTGAAAGGACTAAGAAGAAAGTTGTTTTTAAAGAAGAAACCTCATCATCCTTAGATATAAAGCTTGACACTCTAATCAAAACCATGGAAAGAATGATGGATATAATATTCATAACTGATCAAAAAGTGTAGCCTTCAGTGAGGAATCCAAACTTTCGTGGCCAACAACAACAACAGTTCAGAAATAGACAAAAAGAGCAGTAAAATCAAGATCCTCAAGGACAAGTAAGAGAACCATTTCAGCAAAATTATACTAAAGGCTAGGAAGAAGATGAAGAAGAGATTGTAGAAGCAAATCATTTCCTTGAAGAAGATGAGTTGCCTACCTTTTTGATAGAAGAAGATCAGTTTTATGAAGAATCTTTCATACCAAGTGATCAACAACTTGTACTTGCAAGTGATGATCTATGGGTTGTGCAAACTGAAGAATACCAAAGAGGATATCAAAATGCTCTTAGTCATTTTCAAAAGCATTACAACTTGAGGAACATAAATGTACCTGTGACATTGAACCAGAAGAGGAAAAATCTACAGAAAGACACACCAAGCAAAGAAGCAGCTCCTCTAAATCAAAATAAAGAAAAAGAAGTTGTCATACTAAGCCGGGATAAAACCAATGAGGTATCTATCAAAAATGTGAGGAAAGATAGGGAGTTTCAAAGTGAAAGTCATAAGAAGGAATCTCAAGCTAAAAGGCAGGTTGAAAAGAAGGATGTCGCTGCAAAGGAGGTAGAAAAGAAATCTAATATTTTTAGTTTAGAAAATGAAATTTCTAAGTTGAAAGTTTCAATTCGTCTCACTGAATTAGTGAAGAATGATAAATATAAGTTTCAAATTGCAAAAATGCTTAAGGTTGACTAGATGTCAGATACAATGAATGTGGACGATGATGAGCCAACAATTCTTTTTGGTCCATCCTTAGAAGGAATTCTCGAAGATAGTGAAATTCCACCTTTTTATCTTAGTCTCAAACTTAATGACTTTATCCTCCATAACGCCATGCTAGATTCTAGTGCCTCACATAATATTATTCCCAAATTCATCATGGACAAACTAGGACTGAGTATGACCCGACCTTATCATGACCTCTACTCTTTTGATTCAGATAGAGTGAAATGTCTTGGCCTCATTAAAGATTTAGTAGTGTCCTTGGACCAAATTCCCACCAATAACGTGCTAATGGATGTAGTGGTCGTTGATATTCCTCCTTGGTTTGGTATGTTTCTTTCAATATCTTGGGGAGAAAAACTAAAGGGTATTCTACATCTTGACTTTTCATATGTTATTATCCCAGTATTTGGGCAGCTCAAAAAACTCTATTGGGAAAATAAGATGAAATCCATGATCTGTAGTAAGGAACCAATAAATCACCCTATACATGTTGTGCACACTGATCTTGATTCTTTCATTTTGTTTAGTGATATGAATTCAGTCGATGATGAAAGTCAGCTTGTAGAAATTTTAGAAGTTCCAGATGTTATAACCAGTGTGCAGAAAGTTATGATTACTAAAGGGAAAGAGATGAATGAAGAGTGTTTGCAGCCTACAAACCCTTTTAAAAAGATTGCTGAGATAGTGCAAAAATCAGAGTGTCTTGAAACAACCATCCATCTTCCAAAAGATCAGACAGTTCAACCTTTAGAAATCCTTTTTCCAGATGAAGAAAATGGTCTTTGGACCATGGAGTTTGATGGTGCATTGGGAAAATAAGGAGCTGGGATTGGAGTTTAGATTCATGGTCCATTACATCAGTCATGTAAAATTCCTTGCAATGTAAGAATGATTTCTTACAAGTTAGATTTTGACTACTCAAACAATGAGGCAGAGTATGAGGCATTGATTGTTGGCCTCAAGTTTATGAAGAAGTAGGGAGCAAAGAAAATTTATGTTTATGGTGACTCCGAGTTGGTAATCAAACAAGTAAAAGGGGAATACCAAGCCAAGAACCCATGAATGAGAGCTTATTGCAATCTTGTACTTGACATCCTCAAAACTTTTACAGAATATACATTGTCTCTTATTTCTAGAACTTAGAATGTTATAATTGACTCTCTTGCTATTGTAACTAGTATGGTGAAAATTCCTATTCACTCTAGTTAGAAGTATTCTATATATGTCAAACATTGCCCACCTGTTCCTGACAATATGATATTTTGGCAAGTGTTTTGGGATGAAAAACAGATCAACAATTTTCTACAATTGGAAGGAGAATTTCAGAATTCCCGCATTGATGATACATCCAATATGAATGATCCAAAGATTCAATTAGCTGAGATTGAAATATTGTGGCTAAAGGACAACAACATTCCAAGAGGCCTTATACCTTTGGAAGAGTTGTTTGATCGTGATGATGTTGCCAAAAATCCCACCTTGGTCCCCACAGAAAAAGGTGTTGAAGATGCAAACATTGGTACAACTGACAAGCCTAAAATGGTCAAACTGTCAAAATCCTTATCTCCTGAAATAAAAAGTACATAGCTTTAATGACAGAATTTTCTGATGTATTTTCTTGGGACTATTCAAATCTAAAGGTTTATGACAAGAATATCATTCAGCACACCATTCTAGTCAAGCCTGATCAAAAGCCATTTCACCAGAAACTAAGAAGGATTAATCCTAAGGTGTTATCATCAATTGAGAAAGAGGTAACTAGTATTTATAAGTATGGTATCATAGTTCATATTCGATTTTATGAATAGATGACTAATATAGTGCTAGTAAGAAAGAAGACCGGGGAGATTCGTCTTTGCATTGACTTTAGAAATTTAAACAAAGTGTCCCTGAAAAATAATTATCCCCTGCCAAAGATGGATCATATACTTCAGACGGTAGTTGGGTCTTCCAGGATGTCATTATTAGATGGATATTCCAGGTACAATCATATTTTGGTGCATAAATATGATCAGCTGAAAACAACCTTCACAACACCATGGGGTACATTCATGTACGCCAAGATGCCATTTGTGTTAAAGAATGTAGGAACGACTTTTCAGTGGGCTATGGACATAGCTTTCACCAATGGAAAAGATATATTTTTGGTTATATATTTAGATGATCTCACAGTTTTTTCCAAGCCTAATGAAGATCATTTACATTATTTGAGAATTATTTTTCATAAATGCAGAAAATTTGGTATTTCACTCAATCCAAAGAAGAGTTTATTCGCCATGGAAGAAGGTAAGCTACTGGGAAACATCATCTCCAAGGATGGTATTCGCATTGATCTTGCAAGAGTTCAAGCCATTCAACAATTAGATTTCCCAAGGAACAAGAAAGAAATTAAGTCTTTTAATTGGAAAATCAATTTTTTGAGAAGATTCATCCCCAATCTCGCCGAACATTTAAAAGAGATGATAGACATGTTGAAGAAGGACAATAAGGTAAAATGGTCATTAGAGGCTAAGAAATATTTCCATGCAGTCAAATTTTCATTATCGACTGATCCTATTTTGATTAGTCTAGATTATACTTCAGATTTCATTATTTTTTCATTTGCCTCTAAGCATGCATTAGCAGCAGTCCTAATGCAAAAGAGAGATCAGAAAAATGAGAAGCCTACAACATTCTTCAGTCACACCATAAGAGATGCAGCGCTAAGATACAACATCGTTGAGAAGAAAGCCTTGGCATTGGTGAAATCTCTCAAAGATTTTTTGAGTTTATATTATGCATTCTCACACCATTTTTTACGTTCCCACAACAACGGTAAAAGAGATTCTTGTGCAAACAAATCCTGAAGGCACCATTTATTATGTTCCCACAACAATGGTAAAAGAGATTCTTGTGCAAACAAATCCTAAAGGCAGAAGGGGAAAATGGATTGCAGCCATGCTGGAGTATGATTTGGAGATAAAGCCCACAAAGCTCATCAAGGGACAAGGTTTGGCTAATCTTATTGTTGAATCTAATCTACATGCACTAGACATCAATTTGATTGCAACACTTTCTGAAGAAGGAGAAGAAGAAGAAGACCCATACTTACAGGTGTCTAATATGTTCATTTCATCTCCATGGTATTCCAACATTGTTTATGTCTTGCAACATTTAAATCCTCCACCGAAATTTCCTAAAGGTAAAACTAGATCTTTAAAGTTGAAAGCTTCAAAGCATTGTATTCTTGATGGTGTTTTATACTGGAAAGACCCTAGTGGTGTGTTGCTGAATTGTTTGGTAGAAAATGAAGCAAAGGATGCAATGAAATGTTTTCACAAAGGAGACTATGGTGGCCATCACTTCTGGAAGAATGCATCAAATAAGATCTTAAGGTTGGTTTCAATTGGCAAACTCTTTTTTCTGATGTATATAAAACAATGATGAGCTATCATGAATGTCAGATTTTCCAAGGAAAAAGAAGACTTTTACCATTACCCTTGTATCCCATTACAATTTCAGCTCCTTTTCAATAGTGGGGTCTTGACTTCATTGGCTAGATCCATCCTTCGTCATCAGCACATCACAGATGGATCTTGACAGCCACAAACTACTCTACAAAATGGATTGAGGAAATCCAACTAGGCAAGCTACTGATTTTCTTATCATTCAATTTATGGAATCTAATATCTTGTCTAGATTTGGTTGCCCATAGAAAATAATCACTGGTAATGTTGTTGCCTTCAAGTAAAAAAAGATGGTGGATTTTTGTGCTAAGTACCATATTGTGTTAGGACATTCCACAGCTTATCATCCACAAGGGAATGGTATGGACGAATCTTCCAGCTAATCTTTGATCAACATCATCAAGAAAGCTTTAGAAGTGAACAAGAAGAATTGGCACAAAAATCTCATTAATTCTTTATGGGCGGACAGAGTCAATACTAAGAAATCAATAGGTATGTCTCGTTTTTAGTTGGTGTATGGGATTGACACAATTTCTCCTTCATCTCTTGTTGTCCCGATGAAGAAAATTTTGTAGGAATTGGTCAATGAAACAAATGATATGTAAAGAAGGATAAACCAAATGATATACAACAAAATAGAGAGGAAGTTTTTCAAAACACCTCTAAACTTCAGGAAAGAATAAAAAATATCTATGATCACAATACCAAGGAAGACAATTTCAATTTGGGATGTGGTTCTTCATTGGGATGCTAGAAATGAAGAAAAAGGAAAACATGGCAAATTTGAAAACTTGTGGAAGGGACCCTACAGAATCTCAGCTTTCAGAGGGAAGAACGATTTCCTATTGGAGGAAATGAATGGAGAAGATTATTTAGGAGGAGCGATTGATGGTAGGCTTCTCAAGCACTACCATGTTTGAAGCAAGCTCTGAAAATTCTCATCACCATTGTACATACCGGTGTGTTTTTTATGTTCCAGTATCTAATTGGTTATAATAGGAGTTTGAAGCCCGAGGAGAAGGCCATAAGGCTTATTTGATCAACTGTTGTGTTTATTTTACTTTTATAGTGCTATCATGTCAAATAGTCAGTCAATTTTCAGTTTCAGTTTAGTTTTCTGCATTTTGACTCCATTGCCCAATGAATAAGGCTACCTGGTCTACGGTGTTCTTAACACCTCCAAGGAGCTTCCATCCCCAGTTGGAGCCAATGTTAGTGTCAGTCTTGTCCACCTTCCACCATTGATCAAATATTCTTTTACCAAGTCTGTTAGGAGTCTCAAGGTCAAATTTTATCATGTCACTAGGTTTACAGAGTAAAATTTGGTCACTCGCTAGTTTGTCTAGGAATGTTTTCATTCTTTTGAAAAAATCACACATGCTGGTCACCTACCTCACTTAGATGAAGGTATCATAATAAAAAGAATGTTTTCATTATATCAGTCATCATCATCACCATTCCACTCAGTTTCATGTCTTCATTAAGTCATTAGGGTTTCAAGGTCCATCATCATCATGTGTAAATCCAACATTAAATGAGTCATGACAAGGAGCTCTTTGACATTAGCTTGATGAATTTTCACAAGTTCTTCATGATTTCAGTCTCAAAGGTTCCAAGAGAAGAAGTTTCAATGTTTAAAAGGTAAAAATCCAACTCAGGTTTCAACCCTCCAAAGTGGCTCGGTCTTAAAGGTGAAAAATCAATTTTTGAAAAAGGTATGTGGGGCCCATTTATTTCCAAAAAGGAACCATACTTGCCTATAAAAACCCGAAAATCCCCAAACTCACTTCATTTGCCTTATCTTTCCCTTTGTTCATCAAGCTCTCCCCTCAATTAGTAAGAAACACACGGGTTTTAGGCAAAATTGGAAAAAAAGTGTAGGCGTTGCGCTTCGAGAGACTGCGCTATGCTTCTGAGGTCAGTGTTATGCTTCTGGACACTGCGATGTGCTTCTAGACACTACACTGCACTTGTGCCAGAGCAGCTCGAAACCTTCTAGAAATCACCCAAACTCAAAATTGAAGCTTGCAACCTAGTTTTTGGCTAATCTAAGCTTGTATACAAGTAAGTACAACACCTTTCTTACCTTTTCCTTTAGCAGTATGAATTTAAATGCAAGATTTCTTCATTTAGGGTTTTAGGTGAAATTGTCATGCTATAAGCCAGGGTTAATGATGGTTAGTTTGATATGCTAAACATGTAAATCTTTCATCTTACACCTATATACATGTTAAAAATATGTTTTGACCCACTAAACCAACTATAAATCATCAAATTACCTCACCCATAACTAAACCCTAGCTTATTCCTAGAAATTTGGGAAGTTTTCCTAGAAGCTTTGTGTTTCATTTTTCACAAATGCTCCTTTCCCTCATTTCACTTCATTTAAGTTTCATGAGGGTAACGTAGAGATGCTTGCTGAAGCATCCATCAGGGCTTAACATACCTCATTTTTTAGCTCATGACCAATTTTGGAGGAATTCTAAGCATTTTTTATTTTTTGGCTATTTTGATGCCTAATACAGAAAACTGGCTAGTCACAGAGGCGTTGTGATTTTTCCTTGGGCATCCAAATGATAATTGGTTTGCAATTTTGGAAAGCTCATGGCATCCTCTCAAAATCCATTTCATCACATTTTTCAGAGGGCCCAAATTTTGAGAAAAAGAGGTCAAAAATCAGTGTTTTGCCCCTCTTTTTGACAGGTGTTGCGCTTCAGGAGACACCTTGGGCGAATGAATTTTTTAAGGTCTTCCCATGGGTCATTTTCAAAAATTGAAGGTGTATTGGAAACTAGAATTGGAAATCTAGTTTACGATTCTTTCAGATCTTTATTTAGACCTCAGGAAGGCACCATAAAGTGGGCTCAAAGTCTACACAACGCTTCTACAAATTTATGTGTTTGTCATTTAAATTTCACTGTGTAAATTTCTTCGTTTTCAATTTGACTTCGTCAAAGTCAAACTCTTGATGTAATTGAAGTTAGTTCAAGGTTAGATGATGTAAACATGAATAAATAGAATTGATAGGTTGTTTTTATGGTTTAATAGGCCTCATTAAGGAAGCAAATTCCAAAACAAAGTCTACAAGAAGTGTTTGTATTTGACCTTCTCACTCTCACCTGTTGGACCTTAACAGAATCTTGGAATCAGTCCCACCACTTAGGAATTTGACTCTTGAAGGTGCAGAAGTGATTCAATTGAGTCTATATGTATCATCTTTCATTCAGAGAGAGGGTTGGACTTTTGTGGAGAAGGCTTGTATCTTATGTTCTCTTCAACTAATACAGGAGTAGTTGCAGCTATATTTCAGAAACTCTAGTTTAGTAAGTCTATGGTGTTGTTTCCTTTTCATATTAGTTTCTAATGGATAAATCATCTCTCTTTACATGCTTTATCTTCTTCCTATGAAATTCCTTGCAGTTATATAGACATAAATATTGAATTTAAGCTTTGTTTATGTGGAATTCATACTCGTGTTTCTTTTTCTTCTAAAGCTAATGAATTCATGCTTTAACATGCTCATTAGGTTCTCTGAAACTCACAAAATATACTACATTGACAAACACTTTAAGTACACCATAACATACTGATATATAGCTCCTATTTATACTTGTCTTTGTATACCTGAGGCCTTGACTTAGTTACCTATTCTAAACCATAGTCCAACAAACCTAAAAAACCTAAATTCACAAATACTCAAAACAAACTTATATATCTAGCCTAAAACATGTTTCTTTACATATATTCATTGACAAATCCTTTGAGAGATCCCTCCCCAATTTAGTAGGGCTAGCTATTGAGCTGAAAGTGGTTCAAGGTTACCTCTTTGGATCTCCTCCTCAGCCTAGGAAATTGTAGAGGATAACATTTTGGTGTTGTTGCCCGGGAAAGGATTGATAAATCATTCATGGGAAATATTTTAAAGCTTTCAAGAGAACTAGTTCTGTAGTTGACAATTTCCAATATCCAAAGATAGGTTGATTTTACAAATTTCATCAATCTTAAGGTGTTTAAAGAATTCTAGCTAATGTTCACCCAGTGGGCTAATTTTCCATTTTTTTCCACAAAAAAGATTCACCAATTCCCAATTTTATAAAAGACAATTCGCCCAAATTTTAGAATATAAATTATTTTACCTTAAAAATCACCAACATTATATAGATACTATATATAAAATCATTATAAATTTGAATAATTTTACAAATATATCAATAAACATTTTATAGTTTTCATATTAGGGATTAGTGATATTCTCCAATGTTTTTAAGCTTCAAGAAAATTTTCCATCCTTAAAATTTTCCTTACTCTGGCCCATAAAAAATTATGACTATAGAAAACCTCTCAAAGAGTGGAATTTAGGGCCCTTTGTGGTGTGTTTCTGCAAAAATAAATAGGAATCAATTGATCACCTCTTCCTTGAGTGCCCCCTTTCCAAGGAGACCCGAGATATGGTCTTCAAATCTCCTTTATACCATTCCCAAAAACCAATTCTTCCATGTGTTTAAGGGTGAACAATTCAACACCAAATGAAATGGCCAATATGGGATCTTCTCTCCCCAAGGGAGACATAACGTGCCAAGGTGAGATTAAAAAAGGACCCTATCCCATAATTTTCCATATGAATTGCACCAATAGGTTATAACTCATCCAAGGAAAAAAACATGGAAATATCCCTCAAGCATCTCAAATGTTTACATGTGGAATACACACACCCTCCACAATCAATGACATCTAGAGTCTTCAAACTGAAACCTAAAGGACATATGCAAATCATGTTAAGTAGTGGTTCTTGTCACATCATTTCTCTACCCAAAGCCATGATGAGTGATCAAAAGAAGCCTGTGAAGAAGCGTCAACAGATGGTAATCCAAGGGAAGTATTTGAATCAATAGGAAAAGTTGGAAGAAAATCCTTGGAAGTGAAATGTCTAATCCATTATCTGAAATGCATGGGTTTGTACTAGTGTAATTCATGTCGATGCATGGTGGTTGACGGCTAGAAACTTCATTTGGATGCCTCACTCGGCTTATAAAGCCTCTGTTACTGACTTCCATCCTCATTTCTCTATGGCTGTGAATTATTCAATTATGGGTCTCTGACCTTTTTTTAGAGGTAACTCTTGCCTCTTCCATTTTGATCTTTTTCCTCTCAGTTTGGAAGCCCTAGAATGCATTTTGAGGTTGTCTATATCGCCTTTATGTTGTTGTTCGGAGTATCCCCTTGACAGTGTTTTAAGTGACTCTCCAGTTCCCATATTTATAGTGTAGTGCTCTCTTCATGCTTTGTCTTTCTTGTTTATCCTTTCTGTTTCCCTTCCTATTAGCCATCTTAGATTAAGTGGTATCATGGCCTCATTGAAGGCTTTGCATTTGATGTTTTGTATTCTAATTGATGAAGAAGGGATAACGACGACCCCCATTCTGAATTTTAGTTTTAATTCCTATATTAGGGATGATACCCTGTTATAGAAGGTCTAGGACACCAGACTTCAAGTTCTTTTGATGTATTTATTACAAATTTTAGTTGCAACTCAAAAGAACATGATTTCCAGGAGAAATTTTAATGAAGATCACAGTAGAATTGTCTAATATAAAAGTTCCTTCTTTACTACAGAAATACAACCCAACCAAAACTACACTTTTTTTTCACAAGAAAAAAACAAACTTCTTTCATTAAGAAAAAAGGAAATTTACATAATCATGTCTTTGTATCCTCATGTCCAAATTCATCACAACATTGTACAATTATGGCCAACAAACATTGAGAACCATATAGAAGAAGATAATACCAAAGACAAAATAAGGGTGAGATAGCGCTCATCCACATTCCATGATTGACCAACATAAAGGAGACAAAAAAAAAGTTAGGCGAGACCAAAGGAGCAACATCCCTCAAAACATCGATACACCTTGAGAAATTACTACAACAATCCACAAGCAAGATTGGAAAAATATGAAACAACACTTACAATATGAAAATTCATGTGTGTTATGCTCACCCAATTGGATGAGGCGCATACTCAAATGGAAAAACTCCAATAGAAAAATCATGAAGATGAAAGCATCCTCAAAGGATTATTAGTCTCATAAATAATCTCAGTAGATGACTTGTATTTTTTGTTTTTTGATTGAGCGCTTTTGGCACTGTTATAAGTGATGCAATAGGATGATGATGTAAAAATGAAACCTCTTGAAAATAGAAAGTCTCGAAAAATGTTTCCTAATTAATTTTGACATGTACAATTGAGCTTTATGACTTTTTAATAAGAAATATTCATAATTCTGGTTAAAAAATATATTAAAATTTAATTAAAATACTTTAACTTTTACTTTTATTATTTTAATATTGTGTTAGTTAAACAGAAACAAAAATATTAATATTATCATTTTTTTTATTATAAATGAGTGTATAGATTTTCCCAATTATTAATTACTCATAATGTTGCTCAACTTTATTTTGTAAAATTTTGAAATATCCAAAGTTTAAAGTAGACACTCTCTCATCCCATTTGTTATTAATAAATATTTCCAAATTTATATGCAATTTATATTCACAAAAGTCAAGCTACATAATTAGCCTTTTATTTAAAAATAAAAATAAAAAACAAATTTCTTTTAATAACCTTTTAAGATACCATGAAACTACAATTTAAATTCTACAATTTTGTTACAATTTAAATTCTACAATTTTGTTAATATTTTGACTTTTAAAGTGTTTACTATTATTATTTATTGAAAAGTATTTATAATGATAGTTAATTGTGTCATATTTATTGCAACTATAATAAGAATTTAGTGTCAAATATCAAGTTAGTACCAAACATTTTACAAGATGGTAATAATAAAAAATTTATGACTTAGCAAAGATCAAGATTCTTAGATACATCATATTTATTACAACTATAATAAGAAAATATCAAGTTAGTACCAAACATTTTACAAGTTATTAATAATAGAAAAGTTATGACCGAGTAAAGATCAAGACACTTAGATACATCATATTTATTTCAACTATAATAAGAAGTTAGTGTCAAATATCAAGTTAGTACCAAACATTTTACAAGTTAGTTTTAATAGAAAATTTATGACTTAGCAAAGATCAAGATACTTAGACACATTTGAGAGGGATGACCCACTTGTAAGGATTACGACTTTTTTAACCTCTTTTTTAACCTTATCACAATGAGCCACAAGACAAGAATTGACCTTAGAGATTGATGGGGAGAAATTAAAAAGATAGAAATCAAATAAGATAAAAGTGTGATGCCCATAAGAAGTTAGCCTCACATATCAAGTTAGTACCAAACATTTTACAAGTTAGTTTTAATAGAAAATTTATGACTTAGCAAAGATCAAAATACTTATACACATTTAGGAGGGATGTCCCACTTGTAAGGATACCTACTTTTTTAACCTTATCACAATGAGCCACAAGACAAGAATTGACCTTAGAGATTGATGTGAAGAAATTAAAAAAACACAAATCAAATAAGATAAAAGAGTGATGGCCATAAGAAGTTAGTGTCAAATATCAAGTTAGTATCAAATATTTTACAAGTGAGTTTTAATAGAAAATCTATAACTTAGCAAAGATCAAGATACTTAAACACATTTGAGAAGGATGTCCCGCTCGTAAAGATAACTACTTTTTTAACCTTATCACAATAACCACAAACAAGAATTGACCTTAAAAATTGACCTTAAAAATTGATGGGGAGAAATTAAAAAAACACAAATCAAATCAAATAAAAGTATGATGGCCATGGCTAAGCTATGCTTTATGTAAGTTTGGTTTTATCTTCATTATTATTATTTATAAAAATGTGATAAAAATAGTTTTGTTGGTGAATTTGGAATTTTCACAAGGAAAAAAATGAAGGGTAATAATTAACATATCATATTGCAAATTCAATTAGACATTTCATTAGGTAAATATTTTGTTAAAATGTAATTTTAATCCCTTAAAATTAACATGTTCTTGTTGGAGTTGTCTATAATGCGATTTTTTGGAGATTTTGGTGACGGAATCGGGAGGAAGAAATTGAGGTTAAATCTTGATTTGTTGCAGTTAAAATGGTTTTTTAACTGCATATTTGGATTCAGCACCCTGCAAAACCCCTGGGACGCTCTGATTGTGCAGAAACTAGCTATCAAACTTGCGATTCCAATAAATTGCTACCGGATTTTGACCAGAAAAACCCACCAAAAAATCGCATTATAAACAACTGAGTTTGGTTTAAAGATGACACACAAGTCGAGAAATAGTTCAAATTTTGTAAGACAAAAAAAACAGAGTTACATGATTAGATGTAACAGTGCAACTTTATCCAGCAATACAACCTTAAATATTTTGGATAAGGAAATCTCCCCAGAATACTTACAACCTTAAATATTTTGGATAAGGAGAACTCCCCAGAATACTTACACTCACCATGCACTTATACACAGTGGAAAATTAACATCCCTGTCATACAATCTGACAACAACCCCTGGAAAACTAATTTCAACGGTTAATAGGTGTGGCCACTGGCCAGTGTGACGGTGTTTGTAATCTCAAAATTGTGTGTCAACGTGAAGTACTATTAATAGTTAGATCACCTTTTCAGAGCCTGTAACTCGTCTCTGTATATGTAGAAAATTGAAGTCTGCCTCTGTATATATTCTACCGTTGCATTTAAGAACGTACAGGTCGGCTAGGGCTCACACAGCTAACGATAAGTGGTCAGAGGTTCGAATCCCCTGCGATCCGCTGTCATTTCGGATATTCAGAGTCACTCGAGAAATGGACGTACATTCACATTAAGTATGTCTCGGGCGGCGGTATTACCGTTAAAAGACGTACCCTACGCACGAATAGCACATGTGACAGCGACGTGAAATCGGCCCTTCTGACTGTGCCTCTGACGTCCGGCATGGGTGATGGGACTCTTTGGTGGTGGGGGTGACTTGTCCATCCTCGTATGTGTCCGTACTTTCAGCGCACAGCTGGACCTACACGTGGCAGGCCTCTTGTCGCTTTCAGGCACGATGACACGGCTGATGATGATCATCATGCATACCATCCCATGGAAATGATTCCATGCCATGTGATTGGGTGCCCATGTGCATGGGCCTCACATGTCATCATCATGACCTGCACGTAATGAATGTGGTACGTAGAAAAGAAGGGGGCAATTAAATTCAATAAGATAAATAATTTACCCAAATTGACATCCCAATAATTGTATAGTTAAATCAAAGGGAAAGGGGGATGAGAAAGTCTTCACAAGGTTGTGTTGGCTAAGTGCCATTCATGCCTGGATTCCTTAGAAGATATATTTATGTAATGGCAGGCAAGGGGTTCTCACAAGATTCATGAAACTTAGTCCTCTTGTCTTTTACTTGTAACCTATATGTAAACACCTAAAGTTAGTCTGTCAATATCACCTTTAATTTGTGTATAATAAGACCCACATCTCTATGTCACATCTTTACCTCCAGAGGAAATAGTCATGGAAGCCCATATCTTTTGTGTAGTGGTTTTCCCTGTGTACCTTTGAACTTTCCAAATGTATATCCTTTAATTGGTAAAATATCTATATTTTAATGAAAATGCTAAACTAAGGTATATGTTAAGGTATCCCTGTCATTTGGTAGTCACTCAACTATTTGATTCCTATAATTAAGATGTATTAATATACAAGTCATTGAGAGGAGACAAGAATTGACATTATACTTCTTATACCTTTTTTATGCTTTTAAATTTTTATAACTGGCATTATACTTCTTATATTTGTATGAGCGTGGGATAACTCATATTTTGAATTATTTTATTTTTTTTAATTGGTTTTTCTCTAATTTAATTCCAATTTTAGTGAGAATTTTTAATTTAATTTAATTTTTAATTAGTATAAAACTGTGATTTTAATTATTATAAAATGTAATTTAAAGGTTTTGAATATGTCTTTATGTTTAAATTGCAATTGCAATTTGCATTGTGAAAATTATCATTTCAACAAATTATTTATATATCAAATTTCATCAAATATAAGATAATATAAGTATTTGGTAATCAATGCTTTTTATATTTACATATTTAATCAATATGGAAGATTTAAACCTCTAAAAAAAATAATTCAACTCCTTAATAATATAATGTAAATGAATCAGAGATATGCCTAAAAACTCACATTTCTATGTAACAACTTTCTATTGAATGTCTCATTGTCTTTACACTTGTGCTAGGTTTTTTTTGACAATGCCTTAGGCCACACCATTGATATGGATAAGCTCATTAGACCATGACATGACAACAAAGAGATTTTGACAATGCCTTGGCCACACCATTGATATGGATAAGCTCATTACACCACGACATGACAACAAATATTGGATTTGCTATTCTATAGGCCTGGCATTCATGTGATGATATCCTTCTCCATTTTGATGTTAATTGGCATTCATGTGATGATATCCTTCTCCATTTTGATGTTAATTTGTTGGTAATCTTTATTTTTGAATTTTCTTTAACATGTTATGGTTACTTATGTGATATTCAAAATATTTGCAATTTTTTTCAATAGAAAGCTATATTTTTGTATTAAAATTTTATTGCATATTAATACTCTTTCTTACTTTTTATATCAAATAATTTGTGAATAATTTTATATACACAATACTTGTGAAATGCACGTTCTTTATAAAGTATTAATAACATAAACATTTTGTAAATCCAAAAATTATCTTCAAATACAAAATTTTAAATTATTGTAAATCCCCTCCCACCCAACACTAAAGTCCCATGCTTTGTGAATACTTCTAATTTATTATTCTATTATTTATCCAATAATATATAATATAGAATTTTTTAATACTTTCATGTATTTTTAGTGGCTGTACTTTTTATAAATTAGTCACTTTTGTTGAATTTTGTGTTTGTTGTTCTGACGGAACTTAAAACTTCACAAAGTTTATCATTTTAAATATTCATTTCATAAATCCCAGATATTTAATTTAGACAATTTTTAATTTAATTTTAAAAAATATACCTATATAATATATTGATTCCAAATATTTAAAAATACAATAAAATAAAATATTATAATAGAACAATATATAATTATCATATTCTAAGTTAACTCTTCATTCAATTTATAACTCCTCACAGAGTGTATTTCATTAATTTGTTGATTTTAAGTCATATTAATTCTATTAAAATTAAATTTTTAAATATGGGAAAAATGAATTGTTTTCAAAAATTATCTGGTGGAAAATTCCACGGAAATCTAAACTTAACTCAACTTAACCTTAATACGAATAACTTAACATTATTATTCATTATCATTATCATTATTTTATATTATATATTTCTTATCATTATCATAATCATAATCATATATATATTCTATCCTCATTAATTATGTAATTTGAATTCTCATTAATTATTCAAACCTTTGACTCCGACAAATTACATCAATTGCGTTCAATTAATTGTCCTCTGCTTTTGTGATGTCGAGATCAAAACCTTTTATGATAAAGTGTGGTTTGAGTAATAATAGAATTTTATAAAGCTTTAACCCGACCGAGAGTGTGATGCTTATCACATTTTGAAAAAAAGGGCAAAATCAATGAACGTGGGAACCTCTTATTTTGTTGATTGATGGAATGCACATGGCCCAGTAGGAATAGACAAACAAATAATTTGTGAGCATTCATAGTCAAATTAAAGTTATGATGACTTTTAAGCAACATACCCAACTGGTCCTTGGTGGCTTCACACTACCTATATTTGAACATATGGACATTGTAACAACTTTCTTAATGTGGTGATTTGGATGGATTGTAAGATGCTCTCTCTTTTGATAAAATATTTATTAAGAAGTGGGATATTGTTTAATGTATAATGTGGTGATCTATTATTTAACATTTTATTATATTTGTGATTGTGTGAAATAAAATATTATGGAGAATTGAATATTAAAAGCACTTGATGTGCATGGCATAGTGGTCGGGGAAGTCGATTTTCACGCACCCCGGTCATGTTCGATTCTTGCTGCGCAGCAGATGCTGGTGCATTTTGGCGAATGTTGGCTTATCCCAGATGATTTGACGGATGTGGCTGCGATGTGATTGTATAAGGTGTAATATGTATATAAATGTGATTTTTCATCGGGGACTTTATCCCTTCCCCGCGTGAAAAAAAAAAGAAGAAGAATTGAATATTAAAAATCATTTTTTAATTA